>RPOG01000863.1:153616-220461 GCA_008086565.1 Thalassoma bifasciatum | reverse complement strand
TAGGTAATCTTGTTCTGCTTCTGATTAAGGACACTTGACACCAAAAGGACAAAGGACAAAGCCTACAGGTGGCTAACTGTCACAGAAAGTCATCATCTGTCCCCATCTGCTCTAATGTTAAATCTCAAGGGACTTTCTGAGAGATTAAGAAAAAGTAACACTTTTTAAACTCACATTTCTGGTAAAACCTGTGGCTCAACAGACATGAAATTTACATCAATAGATACTCCTGAGCCTTGGGAATCTAATGGTGGTTTTGGTTTTCCGCTAGCCCTTACGGTTTTTGCACAGGAACGGGATATTCACACCTTTGTCCCTGGCTCAAATCCAGCTCCTCATCAACTGTCTGTCAGTTAAATCAAACAGCTGCAGCTTCAAACAGCCTAACGAGCAGGTTACCATGGAGACCTGTGATCTGACACACCTGTTTATACCTACAGATCAAAACAATGATGAAGAAAGATACTCAAGTGATTGTTTCTCTGCACCACTGACCAACACACAGCACACCAGCACACCAAACATATCCCCACACACACACACACACACACACATACACACACACACACACACCAGCACATTAACCATATACACACAAAAACACACACACAAGCACACACACTCACACACAACACACACAAGCATATTAACCATGTACACACAAAAACACACACACAAGCACACACACTCACACACAACACACACAAGCATATTAACCATGTACACACAAACACACACACACACACAAGCTGTCTCTCTCACACACATGCACTTCACTGTCTCAAACATCTGATAATTCTGATAATTCCCACACAACTTCTAGGGATAAAAAATTCTTTCATTGTGATTCATTGATTTCCTTTCTTTTCCATTTATTCTTCAATTCACCCATTCATATTTTCATTTTGGACATTATTTCACATCCTTTAAGCCAATTCTTCATGTTCATGTTCGTGAGTTCTTCTTCAACATTTTGCATTCAGCAGTTCAGCGCAAGCTTTTTCAAGATTCATTCAACCATTTTCAGATAAATTCAGTAATTCAGCATATTCAGGATTCTGCATTAGCAATTCAGCGCGAGCTGCTTCAGCTTCTGCATTCACAGCGCAATTTCTTCAGAAATTGCTTTTCTAGTTATTCTTATATTTTCAGATGTTAAATATTAGCTTTTTATATTCTATATATTGTATAACTCCTTCTACCATTATTTCCTGGGTAATTGTTTAGCAACAATTCACTGAGTCAAATAGCTTGTATAAGTAAATGTACTTGTCAATAAAATCAGACTCTGATTCTTTTTTTTTTGTTTTTGTTCTGTTGTGCAGACCCCAGGAAAGTCAGCAAACAAGCTGGAGAAGTATCCAAAAAAGAATAGTCAATTGGCATTAGATATCTGTTTATTTCAAAGTGATAACTCATCATAACTGAATCAAAAAAACATCCAATAACTCAACATCTGGGATCATTATGGAGTCTGTATTTCTTGGTAACCAAGCAAATTCTTGATTTTATACTGGTAAATCTTCTGTACAAAGATCTGAGGGCCACAAGCTCTCAAGTTATATAAGTACATTTATGTTGGTCAAACAGAGGCTTGGGTAGCTACTCTTGAGAGCTGGAAACTACAAAA
Organism: Thalassoma bifasciatum; assembly: GCA_008086565.1. Classification (NCBI taxonomy): domain Eukaryota; kingdom Metazoa; phylum Chordata; class Actinopteri; order Labriformes; family Labridae; genus Thalassoma; species Thalassoma bifasciatum. The sequence continues at coordinate 218,831 of RPOG01000863.1, read as the reverse complement.
ACTATAGGAAGTAACTTGCATGGTCGTTTGAGTGATCATGCAGATTTCCGAGTGCCCTCTCTGTGTGTATAACTTGGTGTTCATACTTAAGGTTTTAAGTTTCTACTTTTCAAACCCCTTACAAAACACCAGTACACCAAAGTTGGAGTAGTTCAATTAATAAAAGCATCGAAATTAATATCTCTGCAGTAGTACCCCTGTTACTGAGTCATTATCTTCCCTAAATGCCACAATGTAACAACCTTTCCTGCTTTAGGAGTGTGGTCCTCATAAGAGCTACTGCTGTGTTTCTGTAGCCCGAAAAGAAGCCCAAATAGCAGATATGGAGGATGCAAAAATGTGACTAAAGTTGAAAGTTGATTAAGTTTTAATCACACTTGGCTGCTTTCTGACAGTTGCCTAAATAAGAAACACATTTGTCTAAATGGTTTGACTTTGAACTATGGAAATCATTTCACATAGAAAGTTTGAGGTAGTACAATTCCCTTTTGATTTCAAATGTAAAAATACAAGAAAAAAAAAATCTGATTCTGACTTTGAAAACACGCCAGATATGAACAACGGCATGAAATCATCTTTTATTTTTATTTCTACAACACTTTATGGACATGTTTTTACATAGCTGTGGGCTTATGTCAGTGATGAAGCCTTTGTAACCTGACGGCATTATGACAGAGCAGTCTTTATATTGTCCCAGTCAGGAGGCTTGCTCCCGTTGTCTAGCTTTGCTGTTGAAGCTCGTCCCATTTCTTCTGAAACTCTGCCTTTTCCTTCTGCAGCTCTTCCCTCTGTCTGCACAAGTCTTTAGCTTCCTCCATCTGTGCTTTCCTCAATGACTCAATTTGCTCCTTCTCTGCAGCTGCCTCCCTGGCATTCGCAGCACGCAGCTTCTCAATCAGCTCCCTCTGTTGCTCTAGAGCTTGAGCCTCCTCCCTCTGAACTCTCCTCAGAGCTTCAATCAGCTCACGCTCTCTTCTTAACACACGCATTTGTCCTTCAGAGGCTCTGGAAAACTTCAACATACCTGTAAGAAGAGAGGACACAGGTTGACTTCCATTAATCCACTCAGCTATCATTAGCTGATTGTAGATGCTGAGGCACCAAACTGCTTTCTAAGAATCACTTGGAAAATTAAGTGACAATGCAATTAGCTGAGTGGTTAAGAACTTAAGCATCTGAAAAATGTTTGTACCTTCATATAATTTATCACCTAACCTGAAACTTAAGGGAATCTAATTTATTTCTCACTTGGAAAAAACCAAAGCTGTCCAACTGCCTGTAATACCTTTAAGAGTTATTGAAGTTGCAAATTCTGAAAAGTGTTCTGAGCAGGGAAAACTGCTTTCAAATCCCTGATCAGGTTCACATTCATATTTATCTTGATCATCGGGACATGTACCAGAAGATATGATTTAAAAATATAGTTTTGCTTTTAATTTGATTTTTTTTAGAATTATTTAATTCAGGTGTGAGTGAAGACAACACTGATGTTTCTCTTCTGTTATTTAGCAACACCAGAGTTGAACTAAATAAATCCACAGCAAAAGGGTTAAACATATCACCTGAACACTGTCTTTTCTTTTCAGCTTTAATGGTTGCAGGTGGGGTCGGTGCGTCCCCATTCAAACTTTGATTCTGCCCATCAGTCCAAAGCTGAGAGAACACCCCCGGGTGTCTCTTTGACATGTGTCGATGCAGGTTGCTGGTGCTGCCGCCCTCAGAGCACTGTAATTTCTTCATACAAATGCGACACTGAGCAGCATCCAGATTTTCCAGGCGCTCAAAGTGCCTCCATATCAGGCTCCGTTGACTCCGTCTGCGAGTTGTAGGTGGGTCGCGACTTGGTTCTAGACGTGTTATTTGTTCTGCTGGCCCTCTCGCAGCCTCAAGGATTCCATCAATGGTAGATTTAATATCGGCATCAATTCCTGTGTTAAGGCTGTCCGAGTCCCCATCCTCCATTGAGATGTCCACTGGATAAGAAAAGGAAAGTTATATCATGATCCAAGACACCACATATGATTTATTGCTAATACGTTAATCCAATAACTTTCAGTAAGTCCGTAAAAAGTCATTGAATACAAAGAAAAACACAAAGGCCTGAATTTGAAAATCAGATACTTTCTTCTTCTTGTGGTAAATAAACAGTTGGTTGTTTGAATGAAAGCTGCATTGAGTGTATCTACATTTAACTTATTCAGCGACATGTTTTAAAACATCAGAATTTATTACAAACACATACAGTTTGAGTTCTTAAAAAAATCACCTGGGAAGTCTCTTTTTTCAGTTGGCCCAACTGACTCTGGTGGTGTTGATGTGTTCTCAGCAGCATCTGATCCACGTGTCGTGGGCTGTGCCTTTTGCCTGTTGCCCAAAAGCTGAGAGAACATCCCAGGGTGTCTCTTTGACATGTGTCGATGCAGGTTGCTGGTGCTACCCCCCTCACAACACTGCAGCTTCTCCATACAAATGTGACATTGAGCAGCAGACGTACTTTCCAAGAAATCAAAGTACCTCCAGATCAGGCTTCTTTTACCCCGTTTCCGACTCACAGTCAAGTCACTAATCGTCTCTTCATTTGTCATTTGCTCTGCTTGTCCTTCTTCCAGGATGCCACTGATAGCTGAATTAACTTCAACTTCATTTTCCATGGTGAGGTGTTCAGTGTCTTCTTCCTCTAGTGCCACTTCAACTTAAATAAAAAGAACAAGAGTTAAAATCAGGGTTGCAGCTAGAAATCAATTCAGTGATTTGCTGGATTGTATCTAATGTGTCCATAATTCACGCTATGCTTTGAAATCTTATGTACCAATTCATGGGTCGATAAACTGATTCAGAAGATGAAATAATAATAATGTCACATTCACATGCATGTATGTGTATGTATACTTAAAATTCTTATTTTTTATTCATTCATTTGTTCATCATCATCTTAAAAAATTATTTTTAGTATGATTTCTTTTATTATTTTGTTATGTCTATGAAGATGTGTATCTGTGTGCATGTAGGGCTGTCTGTGATGTGAAAATCTGAAAACTTGAATCTCTTTACCTGTATTGTTCATTGAATGTTTTGTTTGATAAATAAATTTTAAAAATATATATAATTATGTCACTTTCTCAGCTTGCAACGTTCTCTTTCTGGAAATATAGGTACAAATGTCTCTTTGTGTTTAAAATAATGTCAATGTGAGTTGTGATTTAATCCAGTGTTTTTGTATGTTTTCATGTATTTGGCCTGGAAACAGAGTATAAAGTAGAGTCAGTAAGCGAGTTCGTCCAATCAGAGGCAGAGTTCAGCTGATGGACGGACGATTATCCAATCACTGTTACTAAAAAGGCTTAAGGCCCGCCTCATTTCCAATATGGCCCCTGACGATGATTTTCATGTGTATGAGATTAAAACCCCCCATAAATCTCAGAAAAACAGGTTAAGTTTCAAATATTAGTCAATAATTGTTGCTTTGCAGTTTTCTGTCTATAACAAATGAAATGTGCGGTGTTAAATAAGCGTATCTGCTCAGAGCCGCCGGTGTGTGTACTGAACGTGGGGCGCCTTTGGAGAGTAAGTAGCTTTGGTACCTGAGTAAAACTGTGCGCTGTCCGCGTCCATCTGTCGGGCTCCGGGCATGAAGGTGCTCTCAAACAGACGGGTTTTGACCTTTGTCACGACCTCGCGGGGGTGCTTGACTCGCAGGTGCCTGAGCAGAGAAGTGGTTGTACCTTGAGCGTGTTTAGGCAGGAAACATCTGCAGAGCAAACACTGGACCAGCCCCGAGCTCACGGTGGAAAAATAACCCCAGACCACGCTCCTCCTACGGACCATCTCCCTCACTGCCGCACGGGGTTGAACATTGCGGACAGTGAATCGTCAACAGCTTGGTTTCTTTATATTAAAATCTGCGGAGAACAATTAGCGTGAGATAGCCTAGCTTTCTCTGTGGCTACACCATGACCCATAATACACTGCTGCCTCATTCGTCACTTCCGGGGATACAGAGTCAGGATCATTGACTGTATATAGATTATTATACATTATTACAGTCTATGATTATTATACAGTCTATGGTCAAGATATATTGGTTTTGAACATAAACAAAATATTGGGCTGGTTTTAGAGGAACGTGGTTTCTAACTACCTTCATTGTCGATTTAAGGATGGAAATCCTTGAAAAATAATGCAGCAACAAACTGGTAATGAACATTCACAAAAAATTATATATTTGCCGGGTAGACAGAACAAAAAAATACATTTTTCCCAAACCTAAAAAAAATCTATCAAAAAATGTAAGGATAAAGTACCTAATGTTCCCCATACAATATCATAAAGGAAAACTCTTTTAATTATGAATCACATTCATCCTGCTAGTTGCTATTCTAAAAGTAGGTTTTTCGTATTTGTTAAGGGGATAGTAGTTTTATCAAAGATGAGATATGAACAGGGACTTGATATTTTTTAAGTTACATAATAAAAATGTGAAATTGAGCCTTGACCTCATTGTCTTCCAGTTTACAGCTACATTAATTTACTTTATCCATACAATGAAAATTAACATAGGTTACACTTGTTTACTTGTATCTGTTTTTCTAGCAAGCAGGGGCTTTTAACTCTTGTTTAGCATCATGTCTGGAAAGAAAAAAAATCAACCTGTAAGGAATAAAATATTCCAGCCACAGAAAATTATTTACAACTCAATATTCAAGTGGTCTAGCACAACAGCAATTCCAATCCTGATGGAAATACTGGTGTAACATACTGTATTGTGTTTGATACAGTGCATCTGTAAAGTATACACGGCGCTTCTCTACATTTTATTATGTTACAGCCTCATCCCACCATGTTTCACTGCAAGGATGGTGCTGTCCAGGTGATGAGCGGTGCCTGGTTTCCTCCAAACATAATCCCTGGCATTCATACCAAAAGGTTAAATCTTTGTTTCATCAGACCAGAGAATTTTCTGTGAATAGTTACATACATGTGAGTTCTTATTTTTTTGTTTAAATAAGTTTGCAAAAATCAAAAAAATAACCTTTTCATGTTGTCATTCTGGGGTGTTGTGAGTAGTGATGTATTAGCATTAAACTAATAAACATCTATGAACAATATTGGACACACTCACTCTGTTTTAGTTAAAAACTTCCTTTTTAAGAAATGAAAGCATCAAAAGAATATTAATGAACACAACTATATTTATTAAAGGAAAATCTAATGGGAAGGTTACCAGTACAGTTTACCAAATGTAAGGGGACACAGCGCTCAAAAGCCATTTAATCAGTTAAAACAAAACTAAATCTGCACAAGATAAATAGTACAACTTAAAATAAAAATTCACAGGCTAAAAACACAGTGCTGGAAAACCTTCTCCACACCAAGACATAAATAAATACAAAACAGTCTTCCTCAAACAGACAAGAGTTAAATTCAGTGGTGCAGGGAGTTGGCTGGTTCAAATATCACACTGTTAGATATGTGACATATTTTAGGTAATCAGTGCAAAAAGTAAAACAAAAACATCAGTTGTGAATAAGGTGAACACTCAGCTGGAATGCATTTTAGCAATAGTGGTGGTCATGGTACGTCCTGCAGGCTAAAGTGATGTAAAGACACTTTGTGTAAACTTAATGCATTGTATTTGCAAAGCACTGTTGGGAAAGCGTGAGGTCAGCATGTAATGTCCTTTATACATGTTGTTTAATAAAGATCCTACACAGGTCTAAGAAAGAACAGACAAGTCAAACCAAACCAGTGCATCTTCTGTGTTGAGCTCAACTGTAAACTGTTTCACATTAACCTCCCTCGGCCTGCGGTGCACATCTATAATTTTACGTACATCAAATCCAGTGGTTCTGCTCAGTGAAACGATCAGAAATATGTAAGGGTGAACAGAGACAGGGATGGATGGTGATCCCTATACGTGATTTCAACCTGTGGAATAGCTTTGGATTGCATCAAAGAAAGTCTTGTAAAAACAAATAAAATGACTTCCATGCTTGACATGTAAACAAAGCTTTTACACACATCAAAATTCAGGTGGTTTCCAGTAGTCGTTAGACTTAGATGGTTGAAAAATTTATCAATCACTGATGTACTGAAAAGCCAACTACTTATATAAGATATAAACATTCAATATGAACTCTGAGCAGCTTGACAGGTGGCTGTTAAAAGTTAGTAGTTTCCCTCTTCACAGTTAAAGTTAAACAAATAATATTAGCAATTAGTGCAAAAAGGGGCATAACATTTTCATAATTCTGATTTTAAGGAAAATCTTCTTTGTGGTGTGTCTGAGAAAATGGATATTGCTGAGTTGAATTATTTCGGTGTAGATTATTTTTCCCTTTTTAATAGTATGACAATCCAAATCCATCTTCAATTTGAGCTCATTACAGCTGTGCCGTTCTTGAAAAAGGAAACTACAAACTTCTCACACTTTTCTCATCTTCTGGACAGTGAAAGAAATACCTCAATACCTCTAAATATTAAGCATCACTTTCAGGTTCAGGAATTTAGAAAGACAATGCTAAAAATTCTTCTTCTTCTTTTTTTCTTTTTTTACATAGCTTATTCAACTTAATCCCTGGTCTCTTGTGTATGCCATAAAATAATACCCACATGCCCCATCTTGAAATTTCTCCACGTTAGATATGTGCATCCAACAAAGTAAAAAAAATAATAAAACAAAACAACAAACAGCTCCATTATCCTTATTCTGAATTCTACTGAGGCTGAAATCCAGCACAGCATCATTTGAATTCTGCCCGTCACCACACAGCATACAGGGGGAGGATTTTGTTAGTTAAATTATCTTCCTGCTAAGATAATCACACTTGGGTCTGAGGTTAGCTCTCTCTTTTAGGATAAGGTGGGATTGGTGCTGAATAAATAAATGCCAAATAAAATGCCCATGATTAAGTTTTTTTTAGCAAGACCAACATTGAGGGTTTTCTTTCATCCTAATACAATATCTTGGAAAAGTAACGTGTAAAAACTATTGGTGTATTATGGTTCTGCATCACCAACAGGCAGATTTTTCCAAGAAGCTAAAAGAAGAAGAAAATCCAAAAAATTGCTGCATACATGTACTTTTGAACTTCTTGTACAGATTAACATGCTGATGTAGTAGATTGGGACATTGAGGGCATTATAATGTTTTCAATAGAGAATCAGAATAATGGAGCCATGTTTCCCACATTTGCTGTAAGAAGTAATCACAACAATGTGAGTACAAATATTCAGGAAATAGTTATGTTGTCTTTTCCGACATGGGAAAAAGTAGTCATCAGTGAAGTAAATTGCCTCAGCAGCTTGGTCAAAGGGAAACATTCAGAGCTTAGTGTTTTAGTAGCGTAGCACCTGGTGTATAAAATTCAGTTCTTGTTTCTCTGCAGAGCCTCACACAAGTTGTGATTTGGATCCGGTTCTTGACTCATGATCTCAACACACTCCCACTCCCCTGTACAGCTGGACCGCTTCACCGCCTCCACCACAGTCTGCACATACAGACCATCTTCGAATGTTGGTGCCATCGCCACCGGACCTCGTGCCCATGACCTGCGCTCCTCGTGTGCTTGAAAAGACTCTCTCAGTGACTTCACCATCGCGCTTAACCCCTGCAGGTGAGGCAGGGGCATTTCTTTCACCTCAGGTCCTGCCCACCCACTGTCACCCACCAGCAGCTCCTCACCTTTACCGCCATTGCGCTGGCCAAACAGCTCCGTCCCCCTAGCGACCAATCTCCCTGAGGATCCAACAACCATGACCTCGTGAACAAATGACCCTGGCATGTTGAAGTTCAGGGTCACGGTGCAGCACACGCCACCAGAGCTCGACACAGTTCCACCCATCAACATTTGAAAGAAACAAAAATCGTCGCTGGTGACGCGGCGAATTCCTCGTATTAGACCGTTCTGTTGTACAAATGTCCGCAATAAGCCGTGAACCCGCTGAGCTCTAGCACCTGTTAGATAACTTAAAAGGTCAATAATGGCAGAGCCCACAGTGTGCAGACCACCACCCCCCATCAGCTCCTCGCACGTCCAACCATACGACTGATCCAGGAGGCTCGGCCCGTAGACCCTGACATCACACACCTGCATCTCTCCAACGTAACCCTCCATCAGCAGCTGACGCATGGCAACAAAAGCTGGAAGGAAGCGAAGAGTGTTACCCATGATGCTGAGCAGCTGGGGGTAATATCGAGCAGCTGTCACCATCTTGAATGAGTCCACAGCAGTTGCAGCTTTTTCAGACACAACATTTTTACCTATACCTGCAGAAAGGATGAGAGTAAAAGATAGAGGTTACCGTAAATCACATGAAAGTGGTTCATCAAAACAAAGATTTTTTCTGCTACTCCTCATTTAAATACCACAAAGAACCGTCCGCATCCAAACTGATTTCTCTGAAACAATTTCACAACATAAACAAAGTAGGCCTGCTCTTATTTTCACTAATTTCTGTGATAATTTTCACTTGTTTCTTTCAATTTTAATTTCAATGATGCTGTGGCATGTGTTCTCGGTGCTGTGACACTGTGAAAGGGTTTACCTTAAATGGCATCGCTGTGCAGTTCCTGGGTAAGGTTTGGTTATGCAAAATGTAAATATTCTCCTGGAAGCACATGTGATAGCACAGCAACAGTGTACGCTTCCTATATAAGGATATCAGCAGCCAACAATAACTGTGGGAGGTAGAGCGCTGGGTAAGTCCTTTGGTGGGGACTCACACAGGAAGTTACAACTCAAACAGGAAGCTGAGGTCAACGCTCAGGAATTCCATCAGATACTGAGGCTGAGTATCACCACTGATTTTCTGAATTGATTCAATTCTGATTCACAAGGTCCCGATTTGATTCAATTCATTTAGGAACATTTATGACACAATACTTATTCAGTTTCATCCAGGGCTTACATTAAAAAAATGTGGCTGAAATCTTTCTTTTTCTTTTGGTTTACTAATTCAGGGAAAGATCACCATAAAAAACACAGCAGCAGCATTTTCCTGATGCAAGTCTTTTAACTACTTCCTCAGGGTAAACACGCTGAAACAGGTGATTAGATGCTGCTTTGCTGTGGTTTTGATCAAGCATAACAGACGTTTAAGCTTTTGTCACGGCTGCAAGTCAGGCAAAGTTATGACCCGTATAAATCTGGTACCACACTGGGAAGGTACTTTATTTTCGCTTATAAGATCGATTTGTGGACCTAATAAATGGAAATCAAATTTTAAAAATGAGAATTGATAATACTTTGAGAACCAGATACTGTAAAGTGTTAACTTTATAGATCTCCTCTGTTACGACAATGAGATGACAATGTTTGATCAATTTTAGAGACTGCTGATTTGGAGAAAATTTAAGTCTCTTGGTTTACCATTGCAATGCTGTGTGAAAATTTGAATGCATGCATTCAGGCTCAGCATGAATGTGCTAACTGTAACCATTGAGAAGCCGTAAATTTAGTGCACAGACTAGAAGAGCAAAAAGAAAGAACATTAACTCAATTTGTATCAATGATATCTTACCTAAAGCTTTGACAGCAATCTGCCTCGTCATTGAGGGAGGGACATAGATGCAAACAAGGTCGACATCTTGGTGCAGAAGGACGTCATCAGATCGGCTGGTGTGAAATGGTATCCCCAGCTCCTCTGCCAAGCAGCGCGCTTCCTCTTCACTTCTTCCCCAGAGTGCATGGACCTCAAAGCCTTCAGCTTTTAGCAATGGGACCAGCACACGGGCTGTGCTCCCCATGCCAAACACACCCACTCCAGGCAACATGATGATGCCACTTCTAGCAAACTTACGTGTTTACCGTGGTCAGCTTCACAAGCATCTCATCAGTTGGTGATCCACTTATTCGGTATCAAACGGAAATCACAGACAGTTGGAAGTAGGGTACCTGTAAAAATGAAGAGTTATAATTATTACTAATATATCCTACAGCTTTCATACTGTCAAAGAAAACCATTAACTATTCTGTAAAATCAGTTAGTTAAGATCAAATACTTTCCTCACTTGTAAAGCAGGATTCAGGATGAGAAACAAATGACAGTCCTGATAGAACAGGAAAAACATGTCTAATGAAGGATAGACCTTTATGTCATCTGACTGACAGCCACTTACACTGTGTCCTACTGCATAGTTTACATGCCATTCCTCACAATCCACGCCCTGAGAAAGTAAATGTCAACCTTACCTTTGAAGAAAGTTTACTATAGGTTACTGTTTATGTTTATTTAAGGTATTTAGGTACAAAAACTAGCACAAACAACACACGAATTTACCAGTGAAACAGAATACACCATTAACTAAGTGCAGGCTCGTTGCACATATTAACAGTATGTAGGTCTGTGCATACAGGTACCGTTTTACTCTTTCTTTAACCCAGTTTCCATTGTTATGACCCCAAAACTGTGGTATATATGTCCGTGTATTCGTAGTGAGGCCACAATAAGCAGATTTTTCTTGACTGATCTCTCATTGGGTTAAAATGAAGAATGAGAGGCTCGTCTATTCAATTTGAGATTATTCATATTTAATGATGAGATTTCTGCCATACTCAACTCCCTCAGGAGAGGCTGTTAGAAAACAGACGGTGTGCCCGTGCACCTGCATTACCTGCGTAGCCTCTTCCACCACTGCGATACCTCAAACATATGTGAAGCAGTTTGTGAGTCGTCACTGTTTGTCTATATCACTCACACGCCACTGGATGTTAACCTAGCCTCGTTGGCTCATCACATAACAAAACCATATCACGGCGATAGTTTCTGCCGAGATCAACAATAATCCGAGCATAGGGAATAATTTCGACAGCACCTCAAACAGACAGTGGTCACCTCTTCTTCAGACATGTATGTTTCAGAGAACCAGGGTTCACTCTGCGTTAGCTAGCACGTTCAGTTAGCACGTCCAGCTACACAGCAGCAAAGTGAACCTAAAAACCCTCCTTCACGCACACATGTTTAACAGAGTTTATAACATTTTTATGAAACGAACCATAACATGAGTGCAAACGGATAAGAGTGGTCAATACAAACAAAGGTGTAACTGACCTACTGTATTTGCCAGGACAGCATCGACAGCCGCGGTCTGATCTCCTCCGGGCGCTGCCCAGTTGCTAATGGTAACTTCAGCGAGAGAGAGAGAGAGGGAGAGAGAGAGAGGGAGAGAGAGAGAGACAGAGACAGAGACAGCGAGAGAGAAAGAGAGAGAGCGTCTCTCTCTCTCTCTCTCTCTCTCTCTCTCTCTCTCTCTCTCTCTCTGAGAGAGAGAGAGAGAGAGAGAGAAAGAGAGAGAGAGACTTACAAACAAACTAAAACTCACTAAGACCACAGGAACCACCGGAAATACTACAACGGGCAGAGATGTGTCACAGAAAATTAGGGAGAAGTGACATAAACTTTGCTGGATTTAACAGTACAGCATTTAATGGCTCAACACAACCAATTATAATTTGGGTAATTTTGTCGAAGCCCATCTCCTCTCGTTAAAGACTAACGATGAAAACGTGGCTCTGTTGAGAACTTTTTGGCCCATACTAAGCTAAAATTTTGTGATGAAACAATAACGAAATCATGCATGAAAAGTCAAACTTTTGAGATGGTTTCTTATTTTAAAAGTCAAATTTGGGAGGTAAAGTCGAAATTATGAGCTAAAAAATAAATAAGAGAAAATTATGTTTAAAAATTTCATTATTTCGACATTAAAAGTTGAAGTTTTGAAAAAATTCTTGACATTTTGACTTTTAACCTTTTAAGACCTGGCGCCCACATCAGTGGACATTACATTTCTGCCTCTCGGACCCATAAAACTTCATTTTTTAAAAGTTTAATCTATTCGCCCCATTGAGATGTTCTATATAATTTAGACGTAAAACTGAAAAAAAAAAAAATCAAAAAAACTTTTAACATCCAATAGTCAGTAAATGGTTCCCATGTTTCCTTCAATCTAGATGACCGTCTTTCTTTTAAAAAAATATAAACTAACAAAACTCTGGTTTAAAAGTCATCCCGTGCTAAAATTACCAGGATTGTTTTAGAAGCTCCCTAAATATACAGTTGAAGATAAATATGAATAAATATAATTTGTTCATTATAGCTCTTCTGACTTTTGTCTGCAATAATGATGTAAGTTTTTAGGGATGAAGCCACATAAAAAAAACCTCAGGCAACTTTTTCTGTTCACAATTTACTTTGAGATTGGCCTTTTCTTCTGAAGCAGATTATAATTTCAGATTGACAAAGCTTGTTTTTATTTTCTTTGCTTGTCTTGTCCCTTCATAAAAATAGGAAAATTTCAAAGCAGCGTTTTCTTCTCTGTCTCTTACTGGACTCAGACTGCAGTGACACAGACTGACCAGCAGGGGCGGTCGTCCAGCAAAAGACTTGGCGGACAAAGGCGCAGAGGATTGTGGGAATTTGGGTTCTCGGTGGACGACGGTTGGCAGATGACACCGCGAAACAAACCAAACACCGTCGTTAATAATACATAGACTTTGAATTCACCTTTAGAGAGACTCCATGTGCATACAATCCGGGTTTGGACGGATTAATCCTCCGTGCGAAGAAGAACGACTCCGCTCGGGTAAAAAATAAACAGGAAGTCGGCAGCGTCGTGGGACGTGTAGTTCCGTTCGCAGGCCACCTAGCTTCATAACAACGCATAGAATAAAGAAAACACACTTAAATAACCTAAACTCAACCCGAACACCTGGTGTTTGGTATTGACATTGCAGTAAGTATGCCGGGGTTCACCTGCTGCGTGCCTGGGTGCTACAACAACTCCCACCGGGACCGCGAGCTGCGCTTCTACACATTTCCCAAAGACTCCACGCTGAGAGAAATGTGGCTCAGGAACATCTCCCGGGCCGGAGTCAGCGGCTGTTTCAGCACCTTCCAGCCCACCACGGGGCACCGAGTCTGCAGCGTGCATTTCGCCGGCGGGAGGAAGACCTACACCATCAGAGTCCCGTCCCTCTTCCCTCTGCGGGGCGTGAATGAGAGACGGAGTCGACGGGGCAGGGGCAGGAAAGTGTCCGCGGCGGCTCCTGCACCCGCTGCTGCAGCCACCCCAGGGATAGTCCTCACCAACGTCCTGGGCAGCACAGTCGAGGGGGCAGAGGGCAACACCGGCGGAGAGGCGATCGACGACAGTATCACGGTGGTCCAGATCGGCCAGAACGGGGAGTATTTGGGCACGGCGCGGCTGCCGACCCAGTCAGAGGGGACTTGTTACGCAGCGCCCATTTGCACCTCAGAGGAGCAAATCGTAGACGGCTCAATAGTTGAAACTACGTCCCCTTTGCACCATCAGCCTGTGCAGTATGTCAGTGTAACAAGCAGCCCGCTGGACCACTCGTACTCTTTGACCACCGGCACCACGTCCACTGAGCTCCTGCGGAAACTAAACGAGCAGCGGGACATCATCGCACTGATGGAGGTGAAGATGAAGGAGATGAAGGCGACCATCCGTCAGCTCCGGGTGGCTGAGGCCAAGCTGCAGGAGGAGGTGCGGGAGCGGGACAAGCTCCTGTGCGGGAACTCAGTGGCTTTCAGCATCCGGAAGAAAATCTGAAGGAAAACCATAACCCGAGACACCCCGCAGACTCAGACTAAGGTGTTTGAAGACTGGAGATTCAGCTCTATTTTGTATAAAACTACGAGCGATGACAATTTATTTTCAGCAAGTAGACAGACTTTTCGTAGGCCTGATGTGAAAACAAAGTACGCTGGCTAGTCAGTATAGCTTGTATCAATAATAACCCTCCTTGCTCATCATTTAGGAACAACCATACAGCTTCAGACGTGGTCAGTAACAGCGCGTATTTCTCAAGTTAACCAGACTCATAGTGAGCACAGACTTACATGCAGGCTTTTACATTAATTATCAGACCGATGAGGGAGATGCTCAAGACTGCCTAGTTTTTTTTTTTTTTTTTAGAGTTTTGAATTTTAAAATTAAGGTGTTTTTATTTTCCCACGAACTTAAATTAGGGGGTTGTGCCAGAAACACCCCATGATAGATTTTGTACAGGTGACGTAAGTATGCCAGGATGGAGTAGGACTTTTGTAAACATCTTGACACACCTCTAGTATTAGTGAATAAAACAAAACGCAACCATGTCACTATGCCTTGAAAGGTGTCTAAATAACTATTTAAAAATATTTCTTGAAAACATGCATTGAGTCACAATTGTTCTTTGTTTTTTCTCTTCTCAACAAAACATGTTGTCAAGATACTTGATGCAACTTGAATCTGTCTACTCCCATTAATAGTTCTGTCAAACAGCAGCTGTTTGTTTCAGTGTGATACATGGTTGAATTTTATGTGCCTGTGTCTGGAGATGTTTAGCGGCTGCATCCCCCTCTCCTGGTCATCAGTGTTTTATGCAGGATGTTACACATTTCTGGTTTCTTTCATCTGACATTAATGTTCTGCTGTTATTTTGAAGTAAACTTCCTATTGAAATGGAGTTGATTCATGCTAATTAATTTCTGGACTCATGACAGGTTTGTAGAAACAGGTTCTTGGTCAGAGGGTTGGATATTTTTATTGATTTGTCAAACAAGCAGCATCACACCTTGTGAATTGGATTAAGTGAGAAGTTCACAAACTTGAGGCAGGGTACTTGAGGATTTTTGGCAAAGTTGTTTACAAAGTTCTTTATGAAAGATGTAACATTTTCAGTGTATGGAAAAGCAAAACTCTTTTATAGAAGTAAAACTGCTGAGTTAAACATCTTGACCCTCCTGTGCCACTTTAAAAAGGGTTCCTGCAGATACTGGAAAAGTGAGGAAATGATAAAATCTTTCAAGGCATGAAGAGTGATGGAATTAAGAAAAAAAAAATCTGAAATTCCAGATTTTATGCTGTGTATAATGAAAATGGGTGTTACAATAATGTGGATAAAACACAGACAAATACATTTTCTTCAAGTGTTTAATAAGTAAATGATGAAAATCCTCAGAGCATGAGCTCAGCTCTGCAGTGGTTGTGATTTCCCATGGATATTTCAGCACAGGTCTTGGAGAGGTGTTACATATGTGGTGAATATCTGCCTCAAATCTTCTTTTACTTTCACAGTCAGTGTTAAGAAAGTATCCTGACAAGCTGTTGGAATGATTTTGTGCAACTCTTAATTTACTGGTCTAAAATAAATGGAGCACTGGTAATCCTATTTCGATGAGAGGAAGACTTAACAGTATGATCTCCTCTTAGTTATGTATAAGTGTATAAATTTGAGGAACTGATAAGCCACTAAACTGATCTGTAACAATAATGATAATAGACATTTATGCTGCACAAATATGCCCGAATGAAAGATCATGTTAAGATTGGCTCTGATTCGTAATTGAAAGATACTCAACAGAGGTTCAGCATACACTGAGCGAGCTTTGCACTGAGACATCAGGTCACGTAATCTTTGAGACTCATGAAAAATTTTGAATTTGCCCAGAAACTGAAGAAGGTACATTTTTCTGAATACTTTTACCTTTACCCATTAGCAAATAACATCCAGCAAGTAACAATCAGCCTCAATCATAAATATTATATCATAGGGGGAAGTTCAGGTCTTTCGTTTGCTGTTGTAAGCACTAAGTAAGAATATTGGAGTATTTAAAGAAGTGGGAATGAAATAAGACAAAAAAAGTTTTAAATGAAGAATGGTTTGGAATAAGAGATGAAAAAAAACAATCAGAGTTGAAAGTAAGAATATTAAATAATGTTAAATGATTCAGTTTATCAGAATCACTATATTCTTGTTTTAGTGAGTGCACCAGTGCATTAGCTAAATTCACGCATTGATGGTAGATTTTATTTACAAAGTAAACATCAAGTATTCAGTTTTCAGTTCTGCGTGAGGCTGCAGTTTGATGTTGCAGCATGATTTTCTCCCTCTAGGTGGCAGTGGGATAAAAGCTTAAAGAGAGAGGAGCTTTACCTTCTGTCTATATGACCTTATTTAATTTATCCACATGCCTGTGGACTAATTTACTCAACAGTAAATCAGCCCAGAGTGGTCATTTACTCAACAGTTACTAATGTCAAAGCACCTCCACCTGCACCCTTACCTGTACCTGTAGTGACTGAAGCAGTCCATTTAAAGTAAGTAATTTTCACCCTTATATGTGGGAATGTGTTAGATGAGCAGAGAAAGAGAGGAGCGAGGGGCAGATGAATGGATAGACAGAGAGCATTGGAGAGAGCCAGGACGTAGATCCTAAGCTCATCTGGATTATTTTTTTTTACTCCCAGCAGTGTTGCATAATACTGTAATCCAGCACTGTCGATCAAAGTTACACTACTCTGTCTTCCTTTGCTGTGGCTGCTGACATTTACCCCAGCTGTCTTTACATCCAGGCCAAACCAGAGCAGTAGATGCCAGATTGTCCTGTGAGAATAATTATGTAATGTTGATGACGTAAAACAATGTAAACAACGTGATCCTGGAAACAAGTGGGAGACATAAGAGGTAAATGCGTACACAGTAGAAAGTAAGAAATCGTGTGTGTACCTAATTAAATCTCATGAGACCTTGTTATTGTTCATTCTGTTTCTAATTTAACAGGCTTTACATAATCACATTTTTTATATATGGAGTGGGTTTTAGTGTGTGGTCTTTTTGAACATGCAGAACAACTTTAACATATTAATAAGTCATAGAATAGAGTCAGCAGGATTATTTTTCATTTTTGCCCACAGACCCATCAGATTGATAACCATCTGATTATCTGATGAACAAGCTGCTATGGATACCTTAACAACATTTTTCAAGGTACAAGTTTCTGTGTTTTTCAAATCATTAATACTGCATAAATCTATATTTACAACAACATCCTTGTTCCTGCAAGGAATTTAGAGACTTAATACTATAATTCATCCTTCAACAAATAAGTTTATACATTCTCCATACATATAGACTGTATTGTTTTGTGCTGTTTTTCAAAACTGTTCTAGTTTTAATTAAGGTTAAAAAAATGTCACATTAAAAAAGACTTTGGAATTAAGAACTAATAAAAATTCTATCAATATTAAGCACAAAAACAACAAAAAAGATAATCATGACAGATAAATAAAAACCTAAAACTTTCTTATGGCTCGTATTTTAAACAAGTTATGCACTGCTTCACTAAAAACATACAGACTAAAGTTTAGATGGGAAAAAAACCCAGACTTTTAAATGAGGAGTCAAGAGATGCTGTAAACATAAATATATCAAAAACAGAAAAATGGCGGAAAAAAGTTTAGTTTGAGAAAATTTAAACCCATGGGGAACAGTGAACACCCCATTATGACTTGGTGTCATTTAATAATATTTAAAGAAATTATGATGAATTGAAGCTCAGAGTTTGTCTAGGAGCAGATGCATCAGAGTAAAAGACGTGTACCTTAATGAGACTGGCTCTATGTGAATCAAATCTAAGATTTGAGCTACAAACAATAATATGAATCATAACAGAAATATGATTGTGTTGGGAAAACATATGCAGAGCGGAAAAGTGGATTATATAACAAGAAGCTTTATCTCATTTTGATCAATGTTCAAGAACAGAGCTTTTGTTGTACATCCAAACTAAACAGATGGATAAACTGAATTGAAAGACTTTAATTTTTTATCAAGGGATCTTTATTTAAATGTATGTTGAAATGCATTTTAAGTCTGATTTATGTATGTCTTTACAACTGGATTTAATTTAACACATCCGTCCACAGGAGAATGACAGCACTGCACGTAACAGCATTAAAGAAGGACAGCTGCTCTGTCATCCAAAGAAAAGTGCGTAAGGTTTAAACAGACAACACATAGAAAGCCAAACTTTGGGGGATTAAAAAGAGCACAGTGAACTAATGATGAAAAAAAAAAAAACAGGGAGTACAGAATGATCTTTGAACTGTTTGTGAAGAGAGAGCTTTAGAGAATCAAAACAATATTTTGGCTGATGGTTTTCAAGACAAATGTAGGAGCTTAAATGTAGCAACAGTGTCTTGAATGATAATTGATGACTTTCCAATTCCTTGAGCACCTTTTTCATCACGAGGACACAGAGATTTACTCTTTGGTTCATCTGCATCATTGAGCTTAAAGGCAGATGATGGATAATGATGAGACTGGACTTGGTGTGATATTTGAGTTATGTGCAAAAAATCTGAGTTCCAGCACGAAAACATGAGGAAATTATTTCTCCTTGTCCATCTATTTGAGGCCCTGGGTTTTAGACAGCAGTTCTGCTGGTTGGCTCTATCAATCCCAATTCCCTGTGTCTACGACCATTTCAACACATTTTTTAAGTAACTTGCACATCGATGGTCCTGAGCACAGCTGGGTGATGAAAGAAAAAAATCGTTTTTGCCGAGCTAATCCAGATGTTGCTGCCAAAGTAGCTCCTGTGATGTATTGATTTGTGGCAGTGGCCTCAGACACAGACAGATTATTCTGCAGTTAATGGTTGTTTTAAGCTGGAGATTAACAATGGGTTACCATTTCTCCTGTGTCACTGTACAGATGTGAACCAGGACTTATGCTAATGCACAGAGTATGGGCCATCTGGGAGACACAGCAGAAGATTTAAGGTTGGTTTGAAGCAAAGTGGAGAACCAATGTGAGGAGGACTTCCGAATAAGGTAGATGGTTAACAGGGTTTGAATTTTTTTCTGTCTCAGCTTAAGCTTTCACAGCACTCTTTAATGAACCCTGGTGACCCACATAACTGTGGATGATTCTCACATGGGCTGCTGCTACTGTCCTCACCATGATCTCCCTCTCTCCCTCTCTCTGTGTGTTGGACTCCCAGGTGAGCTGGATTCTTTTATCCTCTCAGGGACCGCATCCATCTGTCCACATGAAAAATAAAACCCAAATCCTCATGACACTTCTGATTATGCTCCCCTGTTACTACCATTTGTTATAAACTTCCTCTTTGTATAACACTTTTTAGCAGCTGTTAAGTATTTGGAGCAGGTAGTGTGGGTTTGTGTTCTATCTTATACTGTACGTATATAATTATTTGTAATTCACATAAATGTTCTTAATACTAAAGACCGGAAATGAGAACGCTTTAATCCAGTGTGCTGTGTTGTGATGCTGTCATTGGTCTGCTGCTTCAAAACCCTCCATCGCTCTCGCCTTGTGCCCCTCCCTGGTGTGCATTCACACACACACACACACTCACACACACACAAACACACACACACACACACACACACACACATCCTCTTACTCTCTGCCATGCATCGGTCCCTGTCACTGTTAATCCAGCAGAGTTGTGCCTCAGTATGTTGCTGTACTTTTACAATCTGATGACTCTCCAGTGGATGTCTGGACACATCACTTTTTGAAACAGCAACTTTTCCCTTTTTGGATTCACATTCTGTGGGAGCTTCATCAACATCATCAATACTATCACAGATCAGAGTCTGTGGCTCAGAAGGGGGACTCAGCCCCACGGGACTTGTGGAACAAACCTTAAAGTCTGAAGCAGGCATGGCGACGATGCTGCTTCCAGTCGCTCTCTGCCTCGGTAAGGACTTTTCTTGAACTGATGTCTGATTTTCTTCTCATGAGTGTTGAGTGTGTTCATTTAAAGAAAAAAGTTTTAAACTCTGGCATTTCTCTTCTTCAGGCCTTACTGAGATACAAACATAGATTTATCAGAGGAGTTTCAGCATCAGCAAAAAGAATTTCAACTTCATCTAAAACTGAAGAATCTCATACACTGTACTTCAAGTTTCAGCATTGTGATGATGTGCATGTGTGCTCAGAATTATTTAACTTAAAGTGACTTCTGCTGTGTAATGTTTCTTGAGAGTAGTTAGATTTTTTTTTTATCCAGTAAGATTAACACAACCAGGAACTTCAGCACTTTCCAGAACAACTGGTATTGTGAGACTAATCTCTATTTTACTGACAGCTGTGATTTGAGCTGAAAATGTTTTTGCTTTGTGATGCTGCGCAAAAAACTCTGGTAGGAAAGGTAATAATAAACTTAAGTTGCAGTAACAAATTGGCTTTTTAACATGAAGAAAATATCCTGGAACTGTGCGTACTTAAACATGGTTCATAAGTTTTGCAGTAGCAATTCTGTCAGAGCAAGTTCTTAAAAAATGTTTGAAAAATATAAATCAGAAAGTGGTTCATTGCCACAATGAATGAAAAAAAGGGGAAATGCAACACTGAAATTTTTTAAGTAAGCAAGTCTGAAAACAACTTAAGAGATGAAGAAGGGAACGGTTTAAAGATTAGACTTCAAATATGCAGTTGTTGAATGTGGTTGCAGCTTTAGTTGTTTGAGTGAGCACCTCTGTGCCCTTTCCGCCTCGTGCTGTTTGTCATGTTTTCTACTCGGCTTTGTGGATACACAGAGAGGCATTAAACTGATGAAACAGCATGTGGTGGTTCACCTTTTGGATAGAATTTAGGGAGGTTGAAAAAAGAGATGGAAATTGTTACCACATCAAGAGGAGAATAAAAGTACATGATGAATAATAAGCTGAACATTGATAAATTACAGATGATATCTGACCTGAGAAATACAGATTTTTTTTTCCTGAGTTTGCCATGGATCTAACCTTAAACTTAAGCATCATAAGCTAAGCTGTGACTGATTCTGCTTTGGTTGGATGTGGAGTAAATTTCTACAGCAGGTCTGTAAAATGTTGTGGATAAATCAGAAAAGAGAAAGCTAATGCAGAGGTAGAATAATGTCCACAGTTTTAGACTGAGGTGTTCTGAAAATCCAAGGTTGCAGTTAAGTTTTGTATCCACTTACATTAACTGTGTGGTGCATTATTAGCACAGCTTCCACATTCTGCTGATTCTTTTTGTGGACACCTAAATCATCCACAGAGATGTGTGTTATGTATAAGCTGATCAATGGCCTCAAACAGCACATGGTTTTGTCGTCTTCCCAAATTTGGCACAGAGGATGTATTATCCCTCCAGATGAATGGGATACAACATATTTATGTATTTGTTTGATCCATCAAAGCACCAGATGGATCATTCCTCTATAAATAAACAAACACTGTGTCATCAACTCATTAGATGAAGCTCAAAACCCAAAGAATCTGCTGATTTGACTCCTGGCTTACTCTCTATCGGTTTCTTTCTGAATGCAAACGTACACAAATGCAATGTGTTCACTGCATCAGTGTGTGTTTTATTTGTCTGTGTGATGGATTTAAGATGGAGAGACACATACACACCTTTGTTTTCTTCTTTTTCTCTCTATTAGGTCTGGTCCCTGCATGTTTTGGAGCTGCCATCCCTGTTTCATGCGGTTCCATCTATAAGAGTTTTGCACAGTGTTTACTGACGCTTGGCGACAGCTTGGTGGAAACACAAAAAGACCAGAGCTCACAGGACATCGCTGCAATCTGCAGGTCTGTATTTACATGATACAACCTTGGTCCTTTTCTTCTAATCTCTAAAAACTGCAGTGGGTGACGGTCAAATGGCTTGAGGGACAACAATGTTAGCAAGAGAATTAACCATAAAAACTTGACTTTCCCCTCTGCAGTCAAACAATTACCAAAGCTTTTGATTAATTCATTGATTTATGGTGGGAAATCTAACAGCACAAAGACTTTTCCTATCAGCTTCAGTTTTACTTAATCTTTGGCTAATAAGTTAAGTCTGACATGCTAACACACTTAATTAAGGTTGCTAATATGAATAATTATCCCACATCACCTTGAGCATGCCAACATTATGATTACTCATGGCACAAAATTGATCAACCTCTGTAGAGCTGCTAGAACGACTTTCAGCTTGATATAGATTCACATGGTTGATATTTTCCCTTGATGTCTCATTTCAGTCTCATACTGTTGAAATCAAGTTGTTAGTGGTGTACAGTTCACTTCGCTAATTAACTTCACTAAAAAAACAAATTAACAAATTAACTTCACTAGTTTACAGTGGATCAATAGTTGAAAGGACAGTTACTAAAAAAACTGGGCCATTGTACTGTATTTTATGTTAAAAAAACACAATGAAAAAACCCATTCGTGATGTTAATGTGAAAGCTGAAATTTGGTTTTACTGTTTTGCAGTGTAACATGACTGAATGGGATAAGTGTTAGTCACCAAATATGGAAAAAAATAGCATAGAATAATAATCACAACCAATCTATTTTGTTAACACAGTGCTAAATTGATGTTAGTGAGTCAGTGAGTCAGTGGTTAAATACCAGCTTCTAAAAATAGGGACTCAATAATGAATTAAGTTTCTTTAGATTGTAAAAATTTACTGTGACTCAGTTTTAGATGTCTCAAACTTTTCAACATACAGCCCAGAAAATAGCAGTAGACCTATGGTAATAAAACAACACTAAGCTCACACTGAGTCAGTGTGATAGGAAAATAGCTGTAGTGTTGTGGATTTACAGGCCTGTTTTTGATGGAGCCTCAGAAACTGCATTTTCATTCGGGTGTGATTGAGAATGAAGAGCCTTTTATATTACTAATTTGGGCAAAGAACTTAAATGTTATCGTTCAGACTTCTTGGTCTCATCAGCTACATTTACTGAAATAACAAGCAGCTTCATCAAAGAAAGATCTTCTGTGCTTCATGAGAAAAACATGAATCAATGAACAAAATTTGAATCCATTGTTTCATTTCTGCATCATGTTTACGCTGCACAAATTAGCTGTAAAAACACCAATAAAGCAATGACACAAAATTGTTGTGACCAACAGGTCCTGCCATATTAACTGCAGCAAACTCAGAGGTGTGAGACAAGAATCTTAAGGTGATGAAATAAACTCGCCAGAGGCTTTTGGTCACAGGATAGGATCACCTTTGCTATACCAAAGAGGTTCCTCTGACCCATGGCTGGCTGTGTTTCCACCAAGATTCAAAAACGTTTATGGTTTACTTTTGTGAAAAATGCACGGCTTGTGGTTCAGTTTTTGCTGATTTTTATCTTTGATACTTTTTTGAGTAAATTTAATTTTGCATCAAGATTCAACAGTTTTTATTTCTTTCATTGTACTCTTCCCCTTTTTTAGGTACTGAGCCTATATGTGTTTAATGGGGGACCTCAGAGCCAGTTTTTACTTAGATTGTTGTATCAAGAATTTGGTACTTGGGTTTTTAATTAATTTGAACACTTTGTAGGTTAATTGGAAAAAAAGTCCCACCACTGGGGGCAAGGAGCTAACCACATGAAGTGACTTAACTGTATTACACATGATTTACCTTGGACAAAAATTCACACATTTTTACTCATAACATGAAGCTTACCTTGTGCCCTTGTTCCTTAAAGGTCCTGGGATGCTTTCCATGTTTGTGCCAACTCAGCCCTTGCTGGTTGTCCTGGAGACGCAGCAGCTGTTTGGGAGTCTTTGAGACAAGAGTCCAGGAAAACTCAGTTTTCTGGAAACCTCTATGACATGTGTGCCAGCCTCACAACCCTCCCACCCAGCACTGTGCCTGCACCCCAGAGTCCCCCCACGTCTGATCAGACAAACCAGGAGACACTGAAGGGACAGACGTACAGACCCAGCCCCACCCTGACCTCGCTGTTGTTCCCAGCATGCAGCACACTGCTACTCCTGCGCAGGAGTTAGTTAAATTAGATCAAAGAAGAGAAGCTGGCCGCAAAAGAAAAGAGTCCTGCTGCACCCGTGCTTCTAACACACAAGGGTGAAAACATGCTTCATGAGCCATGATTAACAAGATTACAGATTGATCTCTACAGCAGGGATTTCTATGACTGAGCAAAATAAAACATTTGGTAGAGTGGATGAGACGGTGTCCGTCTTATTATATGCACTGCTCTTAGAAAGAAACTGTGTGAGGAGGTTACGCTCAACCTGACACAAATTTTCAACTTGAGCACATAGGTTGATGTATCAGAACCAGAATCAGAAATACCTAATTAATCCCAGGGAGGAAATTTGGTATTACTGTTTTCACTGGGGATGTGTTTGGTTTATGGTTAAATACATATCATGGACTTTTTCTTTGACATACTTCCAGGATGTGGAGTTAGTATTTATAGTGAGCATAGAGAGAAAAGAAAAATCATTTAATCAATCAATACACCAGAGCTGTCAAATCTTTACTCTTGTACTTGCACCAGTAATGCAGGTCAAAGCACAAGTGAAACAACATGAGTTTTTAGGACGAAGTAGATTTCAGGAGTTTTTTTTAAAATGCAAGGCATTAAGATTTGT
Source organism: Thalassoma bifasciatum (assembly GCA_008086565.1). Classification (NCBI taxonomy): domain Eukaryota; kingdom Metazoa; phylum Chordata; class Actinopteri; order Labriformes; family Labridae; genus Thalassoma; species Thalassoma bifasciatum. Next base: position 194,655 of record RPOG01000863.1, on the reverse strand, counting down.
TTGTGATCCAATCAGTTGTGATCCAGATTATTGTTTTGCAGGTTGCAAAACAGTTTCATCTACTGCTATGAAAATGAGATTTCTTTTTTTTTATGTGGCATTTAAAACTTTGACATCTATGTGATCCTTTCCACTTTAGTTATATTTTTGAAAATTATTTTTGGACTCATTCTCATAGCACAGTTCTCATTTTAGCAATTTACTAACTTTATTACGGTGGGACAATTAAAAAGGACACATCAGTGCCAGCATGTCAAAAAAGTGTAATATTTCAGTCACCTAAGCACTAAAAAAATAGTGCAAAGAACAAAAATTGCTTCAGTTGAGCTTTATTAAGCAACCACACACTGCATTTTATTCACTGGTTCTCACATCACTTTATATTTACTTTTTTATTTTCTGGTTTTGCTTATTTTGCATTGTATTTTGTCCACAGCATAGCGTACCTGGCTGTTTGTTTCACTCTTATTTTTAACCCAAATAAAATTTGCAAACATTCAATATGCAGATTTTCTTTTTCCCCTAAATTACTTTTCTTAAAGTTTGATTTTTGGTGTCAGTTGTGTATGTATGTGTTTGTGTGTGTGTGTGTGTCCATGAGTGTGTATGTGTGTAATCTTAATACTCTTAAGCTGTTTCATAACAGCAGAATCACGCGTAGATTAATCTCATCTCTTTTTATTCATCACTGTGAAGCAGGTTGCACCTCAAAAACCCTTGAAAACATCCTCAGTGCCCTCAGATGGAGGAAGAATACTTCAAGTGGTAAATGCTTTTGTGTTTTTCTGCATTGTCAGCAACATTGTCAAGTACGACATGAACATGATGTGAGCAGTTGTGACAACTGTAGGTCAGAGGTCACAACTTCATTATGCAGCACGCTGACTTTGAGAAGTAACTGAAGTGTCACTGACACCTCAGGTGAACGCCCTGCTTTATCCTTTATATTCTAATTTTATATGCTACAGTGTTTAGATGACAGGTCAGCGAAATGTGCTGCCTGTAGTCCAAGGTTCACCGCTTTAATGGCTCATTTGAATAGAGCAATTTCATAAACTTCAAGGTTCAGACTTCATTTGGTGACAACAGTTGCAGTTTTCACTTAAATCTACAGCCGGATTACATTTCAGTGAAAATTCTTTATCCTCTTTTAGCCTCCAGATAATATATATAAAGCACATAATAAGAATGATTTTTAAATTTGGCTCAGTCTACACAAAAAGGAATGAATGAATGAATAAAAATAGCTTCTCTGGATGTAGTTATATGTCTCTACATCCTCTGTTTGAGCTGTCCCATGTTTTATATACATGACTTCATTTCAAATGATTGTTTTTCTTTATTACCTGTGACCGAAGTCCTGAGATATTTCTGAAAATTGAAACAAGGGTAAAAGTGGTGGATTAAGTAACTTTAAATCTTTCAAGTGTCCCCAGAACACCTTTGTATGCACTCAGTCTAATCTGTCTTTGTCTTGCATTTCATTTGGGAAAATCCTCAGCATCGTCATGAAATCTTCGTAAGACGCCTCAAAGCCCTGACGTTCTGCCAGCTGTTGAAACATCCAAGAAACAACAAATGTGTCTCTTTTTCTGAAGGAAAATTCCTGCTGAGAACTGAGAGTTAGTGACATGCAGAACAACAATCACAGGATTTGAGCTGATGCTCCATAGCAGATGGTGTGTAGAATAAAACATGGCTGGGATTATGAGTTCCATGTGAAGTGGATTGTTCTCTCCAATCCATACGACCAGGCCTTTTTCTTATCACATCAACAGAGGCTATGACTGTGGAGGCTCTGTCTATTGTGCACCACATCTACATTTTTTATATGACTCTATATGCCTGAAATTTACTTTAACTATATAGCCTACTGCTAAAATGAAATGAGACTGATTCTTGTAATCCCCTCTTTTAAGTGAAGTGGTCTATCTGAAAAATGTAAATTAAGAATGTATCAACTAACAAATAACACAGTCTAATGCTCATTACCTCACACTAATACAGATTATTAGAAGTCAGATCAGATTACTGTTAATGGTCTTTACCCTCGGGCATGTGTAAATATATGATCTGTGAAGAATAATCATTAGCCAGTGTTATATCTTCAATATATTCAAAAAGCCAGGAAGATCAGAAAAGAATATCTTCAACAACACATAGACATCCAAAGCCACTTCTCTTTTACCGTGAGTGAGGAGGGAACACAGTGGACATGAGACACTGCTGTAAATGATTGTACCGCATGAGTGAAACAGACTGGCTTCACTCCAAGACGCTGTCCATGTTTTATGGCAGAAACTAGATGTTAATAATATCAGTAAACTGGTGTTTTTTTTCTGTAGGCCTACATTTTGGAGCATAGACAGCTGGCCTACGCTTCACGGTGTAGACCAGCAATATAATGATGTACAGCCATGTCTCATGTCTATTCTCACTCATGGTAAAGGAAAAAGTCAGTACCTTAGTTTTGTTCAATTATACCCACTCAATTTTTATCAATACTTTATACATGTTTTCTCTTTACTTTACTAAGTATTTCGGTTACATTTATTGAAATTATTTAGAAAATCTACTAAATCCTTTAATTCAGACATAATTGAAAATAATTCTTACTTCTACTTCAGATTGAAGGTATTTTTTAAACCTAATTTCAAAGCTTTAAATGGTACTTAATATTCAGAAGTATAAAAATGCTTCACCACTTGAATTAAGTAAAAGGCAGGGGGACTTTTTAGAGTGTATGGAAACAGAAAGTGAATAAATAACTGCAAGCCCTGCACAAATTGACTATGCTTTTAAGTCTGGTGATCAACAAGTATTGAGCTATGAGGTTGTTATTATTTTTTTATTTTTTTTTCAAAACGAGGGTCGGTCTTGAAAAACACAATTAATTAACTCAGTTGGAAAACTTAGATTTTATTTTTGTTAAATTGCTCTTAAATTGTTACACAACTATAACATGTTTCCTGATAAATCCATAAAACGGTCGAGTCAGCAAAGACAGTAGTGAGAGAGAGAGTGAGAGAGACAGAGACAGAGAGAGTAAACATTTACACTTTAGTGACACATTTGACACTCCGCAGTTAAAATGTTAAATAGTCTAAATGTCCAATTAGACCGCGTGAGTCGCTGACACGCGTGGGTGTGGGCTATATATGAGGATGGGGCACAGCTCAGCTCGGTTATTCTTAAAGAAACTAATGAATGAACCAAACTACTGCACTGGGAGGTAAATATCATTGGTGTTTGTGAAGAGAAGACTCGGTGGATATCGGGCTCTGGTCATGGAGGAACTGGCCCGGGAGAGCATCAGCCTGTTGGCCCGCTCCGCGTCCCACGCTGACCCGCCGCGGCTCGGCTCCTTCGGCGCTGTTTTCATCATGCTCAAGTCCGCGCTGGGGGCCGGACTGCTCAACTTTCCCTGGGCCTTCGAGAGAGCAGGGGGGGTGAACACAGCCATCAGTGTGGAGCTGGTGAGGGCACAAACACCTAACTCTGACACTCTGATGATGTTTGTTTAAAAAGTGGTTTGTTGTGTGTGTTGTTTTACTGAAGGCTGATGAAGTGAATGTCTGTGGAGTATGAGAGTTTCTCTTCTAAAATGTTGCTATTCAGAGGCTTATAGTGGACCAGAGCCTGTAGACTGCATTTGTATAGACTCCACTCAACTCTCCCTTCCTAGTGTGAAAGAGGCACACTTTTTTCACAGGTGAGCTCTAATGAAGCTTCCTCTTTAGGTGGGGATCTGAACTTTCATTGCACCGACTTTAAAAGTGTGTGTATATATGTGTGTGTCCTGTCTTCTTCTGTCCACATAAACTTTCCAGGAATGGGCCCAGCAACCCCTACTACTAAAGTTGAAATGAAATACTTTCTACATATTTTCATAGAATAGTTGTGAAGTGATTTATTCTTTTTGTCTTAAGTTTTTCTCCTCTCAAAACCGTATTGATCAATTTCCTTCAAAAAAGTCACACTGGAAAGTATTCCATATTTTACCTTTGCAAACCACAGTCGTTTTATGAGAAATTATTTTATCCCAACTTGGGGGACAAAAATGTATTTGTCACAGCTTTTCATCATATTCTTCTTCAGAGGCTGAAACACCTCATTAATCATGTTAATCAGATCTGATACAACAAGTTATTGATATACCCTCTATAACAGTGGTTACCAACTTTATTTGGGGCATGAATCCATTTTTGCATCACAATTTTCTGGTGACCTCAAAGACATTTTCTTTCTAGAATTAACGAGTCAGCAATTTCAAGTTTTCTTTCTTGAACATTTAATTTTCTATTTCTATATGTGACTTTAAGACACCGTCGTACTGTTTGGGTTTCTCTTGGAACTATCTTTATGAGGCCAGGCAGACGAAAAATCTTTCCTTTTGTTTTCTGATTTTCCATACTGACTGTAAGTTTATGTTTATACAGGTTGAAGCGAGGGAACTCAATTTGCAGGAATTGTACAGTCACAAGATTGTCGGCGTCAGTGAAGGTGCCCCAGCTTAGATAGTTTAATGTGCTGCATTTTATTTGAACTAGATTTGTATCCAAGTATATGAAAGCATAGAATACAGTTCTTTAAGATTGGTGTGCTGTTTTAATTTTACAAAGAATAATACTTCGTTCATTTTTTATGAATTATTAGACATTTCAGGCGACCCCACATGGGGTCCAGACCCCAAGGTAGAGAAACGCTGCTCTATTGTATGTGTGTCAAGGTTAGTCAGGGAGTTCAACAAGGCTCTATGCTCAGTTTTAATTGATCAATGTAAAACAATTTTCATAATGATACTGATGATGCTTCGGGAGTCTCAGTAAAAATGTCACAGTTTTCATCAGTCTAGAGGGCCTACAAGTTACCTTTAATTAAAGTAATGTGGGGGGTAGAGCTTATATAGGGCCTCCTCTTATGTAAATGTAAGCAGTTATGATGTGCCAGGCAGACACCCTGACTACTTTTAGGGGCTGGCTTAATACTTAAAGTTTTCTCTTTCACTCTCTTTCTCTTTTCAACTATGGAGACCCATCTGGTCAACACAGATGGCTGCTTACCAATGAGCCTATTTGTGATCAAAGTGTCTGCTTATTAAAACAAAGTTTTTTCTTGTCACTATTGCCACATGAGTGGATTAAGTTGCATCATGGTACAACGGTGTGCTCAAAACTTTCTTCAACAGAAAGATTGTGTCATTAAAAACCCTGAGAGGTAGCAGATCTGTGAAATATGACTCGACTTTAATAAGGTCTGTGTCTCTGTGTCTCTGTGTCTCTGTGTGTGTTTTCATATTAAAGTTTGTGTTCCTCTGCTGTTGTCCTTCCTCACAGGTCTCTTTAGTTTTCCTCATCAGTGGTTTGGTGATCCTGGGCTATGCCTCGTCTGTCAGCAGACAGAAGACGTATCAGGATGTGGTGAGGGAGGTGTGTGGACAAGCTGTGGGTCAACTCTGCGAGGTCTGTTTCTGCTTCAACCTCTTCATGATATGTGTGGCCTTCCTGGTAGTAGTGCAGGACCAGCTGGAGAAATGTGAGCATTAAATTCTTTCTTTTATGATGTGGGATCATATAACAAACAACTGATATTTATCTTGCAGGAATAATTTGGGCTTCATTTCCACTATTTGTGTGTGTTTATCCCAGCACATTACATAAATCATTGTGGTGCTGCCTGCTTTGGTTATCATCCCCATCAGCTGATTTTTTACACAGGCTGTAAATCACTATGAAGCATTTCCAGCTTGGTGTGTTCACATTATGCAGGCACAGTCTGAGTTAGGGATCAGTTTAGTAACCATTTCCCATATCAAAAAATAACAATAATAATCTCCTTCTGAACCCAAATCATCCACACTTTAATTTTCAGTGTCGGGTTAACACGTGACTGTCAACACCACAGCTACCAGTTTTTCATTTTTCACTTTTATTCATCTGAAACACTTCAAATCCCCTTAATGTTTGCTCTCCATTGCAGTTTTGAAAAAGACATTTGATTGGATTTATAACATAACACCCCTCCCCTGTGAAGTCCTTGGATAAAAAAAAATAAAAACTCTGTACAGTGTATGCAAATGGAGGAATCAGGGAGATGTCTTTGAAGATGAATAGCTTTAAACAAACATCCATAATTGTTCTTCTTTGATTATTCCATGCGTTCATTCAGCGACATTAAAAAAACACAAACCAGGGTGTTGAGCAGGATGTGAAGTGTTATTGAATCTTGAGTGAATCAGGCTCCATGTTGCATGCTGATGCCTTTCTGTTGCAGCACATAAATGATGTTCATTACTGTCTTCCTCTCCTTCAGTGTGTATTTCTCTGTATGAGACTGTGACTGGGTCCGCTGAGGCAGATATGCCGTATAACTGGTACACTGACCATAGATTTGCCCTCTTCATCATGTGCCTTGTCATCATCCTACCCCTGTCCATCCCCAAAGAAATAGGCATCCAGAAATACACAAGGTACACAATTCTTCTCTGTGGTTAGCGTCACAGTTAGTTTATTTTTGATTTTAATCTTTTCTCTGTGTGCCAGTGTGTTGGGGACACTGGCTGCTACGTACCTGTGTGTGGCAGTAATCGTCAAATATTACCTGATGGAGGATCACCCTGTTGTGTTAACTCCAGCGCACAGCCAAGGGTCAGTAACACTATTTTTAGTGCATTCCCTTTATGACTGTATCACAGGCTTCTTGTGTTTGTAAATATCTGTACATCTTTGTTTTTCAGAGTCAGTTCTTGGGCTTCAATGTTCAGTGTTGTGCCAACGATCTGCTTTGGCTTCCAGGTGAGTCATTGAAAGGAGATGTTGGGACTGACTGCTGTTATGACTATTTTCCAAACCTGATACTTGATTTTAAGGAAAAGCTTTTTTCACAGACTTTCTTTACGTCTGTCTCACAACCTTTAAACTGTCTGTTTCTTGTGTCTGCACTGAGGTCAGGAAAAGAGCTTTTAGTTTTGCTGCTCCCAAACTTTCTCCAAAATGACTTGAAAATGGTGGATTTTATTTTGCTTGAAGTTTTCAGCTTGATCATAAGAGATAAAATCCGAGAGACAATTGGACAGTGCCAGTGTTTCTGACTTGTTATTTGTGAGAAAGATCTTGCACTTTATCTGTAAATTAATTTGCATATTATAAATAGTTGTTTTCTATAAATTTTTTGTTGTAAACTGGCGTGTCATCACTTCTGGAGTTTTATGATGTGTGCTGCTGCCCTCTTGGCCAGGCCACCCCTGCAAAAAAGATCCTGATCACAATAAATAAATAAAGGTTGAATAAATGAAACTAATGTTGAGACAACTTTTAATGTGTCCCCACCTAAGTTTGCCAGCAAGTGAACCACAGAGATGAATTTTAACTTTGGAAAAAGATGGCAGATTAAATACAACCGCAGTGAAACTGCTGAATTTCAATTCAAGTAAACCTGACACAAAACAAAAAGACTTCATTGAACTTTTGCCCACTTACATTAACAACTAGTCAGCGTATCATGAGCAACTGTAGATGTTTACACACATTTATATCTCTTGAAATATTCCCATATACAAATGTAAGAAAATGAATTAAATGGATTGAAATGTAGTTTGGGTTAAATAACACCTTTAACACCTCTGTCACTCTGACACTCTTACAATGAGGGAACAAAAAACAGTCATTGAAGATGAAAGAAAGATGAAAATAGAAAATCAAGAGAAGAAAGAACCGTAAAATCCAAGCCATGACTTGAAAAAAACAGAAAACAAAAAATACTCTCCCCCTGGTGTTGCAGGATCTTAAAATTGTTGTGCCTGTCGTTGCAGTGTCATGAAGCCTGCATCGCTATCTACAGCAGCATGGAAAACCAGAAGATCTCCCACTGGGTGCTCATCTCTGTGCTGTCCATGTTTTTCTGTTTACTCATCTACACTCTCACAGGTGAGTTCACCTCTAACAGCTTAACCTTTCAGCTTTTTTTTCCTACCTAAACACTGCTGTTAACCTCCCCTTTTTCCACAGGCGTGTACGGCTTCATGACATTTGGAAGAGATGTTGCGTCCGATATTTTGATGTCATATCCTGGAAATGATGTGGTCATGATCATCTCCAGGCTACTTTTTGGAATATCAATCATCACCATTTATCCAATTATTCTTCTTTTGGGAAGGTGAGAGGAGCTGCAGTTAACTTATCCTGTGTTGTGTGAGGTTATATGCTACCTGTTGTCTCTCTGTTTTTGTGAAACAGATCTGTCATCCTGAACTTGGTGCTGCGTGTTCAAAGACGGCGCCGCGGTATCATCACTCATACGTTTGAAAGTCGCTGCAGAGCCGTCCTCACTGTGATCTGGATCACTGTGACTCTTCTCATTGCCATGTTCGTGCCCGACATGGGTGAAGTCATCAGTGTCATTGGAGGAATCAGTGCCTTCTTCATCTTCATTTTTCCTGGTATGAAGTCACCTCTGGGGTCTGAATAACTGTCTGTTAATAACAACATAATGAGCCATGATTAGACATTATTATGTTCCTGTAACCTGGAAACTATTGAATGAGTGTGTAAGGTGCTACACGAGTATTTAGTAACTGATAACCATGCACGTGACTGAGGTTAATAACCTAAATATGGTGTGTTTGCCCTGTATTGCAGGTCTCTGCTTAGTCTTCATAATGCAAAGTGAACCTGTGACTGCAAGAGTAAGGTGAGTGGAAACTTTTGATACAGAGTAAAGATTTTAATACTGCTGCTTCACTTGCGTAATTGGCCAGATTTGCCCTGGTTGTGTTGCTCTGAGTTATGATTGACTCAGGGAGACCATTAAGTAATTAAGTATTTTTATTATCGTTTTGCACAAAAAATGAACAATATATTACAAATATGATAAGAGTATGCACCATATTATTTGTATGCTAATTCCAGTACAGAAGAGAGTTGATGATCTCTGCATTTAAGTGTGAGGAAAAAATGATTGGTATCATTGGCTAAATGAGTTGTAAACTATCGGCATATCTGATATTGGCCAAAAATCGTATATTGTGCATCCTATAAGAGAGCATCTCTGAAGTTGCTTGACTATATCTACAGTTACTTCTGCATTTGCTTATTTATCCAAAGATTGACTGTAAGTGATTTGTTACACTGTGAAAAACTATCCACCACGAATAGTCTCCGGTCCCTCTGTAGCAGAGCAGCTAACTGTTCATCAGAGTACAGTAAAAAACATTCACATGATGGAGAAATTGCTGAGATATTTTAGGCCTTTGGTGTAACTGATCTGTACCAGCTTTGGCCATTATGTGCCTGAATTCTTGTTGTTCCTGTTTTATGCCATGCAGGGTGATTTTCACAGTCTGGGGAGTCATAACTGTTGTAGTTGGGACCTTCATCTTTGGGCAAAGCACAACTATCGCTGTCATGGAGCTTTTCCACAAATTCTGAAACGATCTTCATCATCATCACAAACTGCACTGTGTTGTCCAAAGCTCACCTGGTGGTCACGACTGGATGGTGGGTTTTTAAAGGTGGCTGTAAGTTGCAGTTTGATCCACCTCAACAGATATCAAATATGTTTAATGTGAAGAATCCAACATTATTTTGTGTGGTGAACAAATGTTGGATTTAGGTGGATCTTCACTCAAAATGTACGTACTGTGAAGGAAAACAAGTTGAAATGCATTGTTTATTATGTAAATGTTGAGTTGTTGTAATTGTTTTGTGGAGATAAAATGTTTATTTAATTGTTTGTTCCTGTTTTATTATATTTATGTCATCTGGCTATAAAATGTTTTTTGACTGAGGACTCGTGGCCTCTTTACTTGTGCTTGCAACCATCACCAGGGGGCAGTGTTGAACCATAAAAATATTATTTTCCTGCTGCCCTTCATTCACACAGTATTTGTGTACAGGTACACATTTATTTAAAGGGGAGATTAACAAAACAATTGTTTTCTTGTTAGTATGGTTCCAGGAACTGTATAATAAGTTAAACTGAAATGAGCCAGAGAAAAAACAACACATTTCATGTAGCTTGATGGATTGTATGCCCTTGAATTGTAAACCTGCACTAGATAGTATCTCTGAATAATATTAAGACTACTTTAAAAAAATAGGTTACATGATTCTTATCTCACCTCTGCATTTTATGCTCTCTCTCTCTCCACTGACCCCCACATGGCTTGAATCATTTCAGTATTATAAATTTGCACCTTTCATTGAGCACAGATTCATGGCTGAGCTATGCTGAATATCACTGTTTATTGTTTATTGACTTCAAGCTTTAAGGAATTATGGCACACTGCATGTGAGTGTGCGTGTGCTCACATATTAGTTTAAGAGTGAGGGATGATTCACTGTAAATCCACAAAATGGTCTGTATGTGTATATGAGGTCTGGAACATGGAGGGGTCAGCTTAATAGCAGCATATCAACCCTGCAAAGTTCACACACTCATCTGTCTGAATGGCTTCACAGCATTAATGAGAAGTTATTTCAAAAACAGTCCACCCAGAATCGCACAGCAGCTCCATATCCACACTGCGGTTATGTAATGAGCTTTTTTCAACTCATACTGCATGAATGTCCTCAAGGGAAACCTCAAACTGTGATACTCCACTTGTGTTTAGCTCGAGGGATTATTTTCCAACCTGCTGGCCAAATGACTAAATCCACTAAATGCCCGAGTAAAATCCTCGAAAATCACCCAAACTCCTTCTTGAATCCAACAGCTGCACTCGCTTTGAACCAGCCCTAAAGATTTGTAAAGGAAACTAAGCAGTCCAGGCAAACTTTATTTATCTGTCTCTCCAAACCCATTTCCAACCTCTCTGCCTCCAAAAAGGGAAGCGTCAGATCAACATAACCTCAGTGACACAGCAGCACAGTCCACAACCACGTTAGAAGCACGACAAGACTTATCTCAATGACATGCTGAGAATAGCATGCTATCATATGCAGATTGGCTATAGCTTTTACACAGCCAGCTCAAGGAAAGACGTCCCTGTAAGATCACACCTTTGATGCAAGTGTCACAGAGGTGTAGTGAGGGACCAAGTCATCCCACTGCTGAGCGCTGAAGGTTATAACAGAAGCGTAGCAGAGGCAAAACAGGATTATTCCAAAATGTCAGAGCAAGCAGGGCTGAATTGTGCTCTGTATGTGTGTGTGTGTGTGTGTGTGTGTGTGTCTGTGTGTCTGTCTGTCTGTCTGTCTGTCTGTCTGTCTGTGTGTGTGTGTGAAGCCCATACTGTTAGTTTACATGTGGTGCCTCTCATGTTTTTGTAACACAAAAGTTTAATATTGCTGTCATTTTGTGTGATTTTACATAATGTTATGCCACACTGCAAAAAACTGAAATGTAAGCAAAAATTTGAGTCATAATTTTTAGTAGAAAATCTCTTTTTACACTTAACATGAGCCACATTTACCAAACCAGTCCAGAATAATGTCTTATTTAAGATATTAAAAGACAAGAATACTGTCTGAATGGCTGGTAATGAGGTAAAAAATTAGCCAATCTGCTGTTGACCAGTCTCTCAACTTGGGTCCCGCTATTGTATTACTTTGACATTTAAGACAATTCTTTATGGTCTCACTTTGAGCCAACAATGAAAATTAGGCTCATTTTAAAGATATAAATTGATTGAGTCTGAGTGACGGAGGAGCTTTGTGTAACACAAATTAATGTTCTTATTACTTTGTTCACATGGCTATAAAGTTACAGAAATAAGTTTATAGCTGTTCACAGTGACAGGTTATCATTTTGACCACAGGAGGAGGTGAAATCAACACAAATAGAAAGTTCCTCCCAGGAGCTGTGAGCGTGGTAACGTTTCATGTCAACTGGAAAACACCACAACAAACATCTGGAGATCAATGCTACCATCCTTCCTTTTGATCTTGGTTGATAATACACCAAGCATGTTGCTTATTTGGTGCTAAATCAAATGAAAGTGATAATGTTCCACTTTGTCTGACTCAGTGTTTGTGAAGGGCTTCTGTTTACTGCTGCACATTAGCTGGCTGAGACTTATGTCTTTTGTCACATATCTTTAATATCTGATTTGTAAAAATACAGGGATTAGGCCTGACAAGGGTAACCAAACGTACTCCTTTGTAACCTGGACATGTCCTCCTTTTTGGCCGTAAAACTATGTCCAGGGGAATTTCATAAAATTGACCAAAATATCCATGTTATTCTTGTTTTGTTTATTTCAGACCATTGATGTTTGTAATAAATAAATGGAAATATAAACTTGGATTTGTTGAGAATTTTTAGGGCCATTTTAAGTCAAAATTTTGAGCCAACAACTCAAAGTTATGAGACAAGTCAAAATTTTGAGATTAAGTCCATTTTTGACCTCTCATCTCATGAATTTGACTTTTCAGCACAAAACATGACTCAATTTTTTTTTAAAAAAAAAAAAAAAAAAAAAGCACCAGTTTTTATCTTTACTTCCTTTACATTACAGTTAATGTTCTCTCCTAACAGAAAAGGACCGTTTAAAATAAATGTATGGGTGATGAAGTTCATTTGTCGTCTTTTAGTATTTTACTGGTGGGTCCTCTTTTGGTCTTTTGGGATATGGCTGCCCTATACCAGAACATATTTGACAAAAACAGGTTTCCTCCCAATACTGATGTGTCCTCAGCTTTGATGACTTTGGAGAAAATGTTATTGATTAAAAGAAAGACCGAATACTCAAAGACTTTTTCCCTAACAGTGCAGACATGATGGGTTGAGCGGGCCATTTTCTTACGCTACAACAGAACAGTGAGCTTATTCTTACATTTTATCCATGAAGGAAACAAAAAGTTTTCAAAACATCACAGAAATTCATCTAACTCCAAACAATATATACCTTTTTTAAAAGTCATAGGTTTATCTGAGTCATCTTTGGAAAAGAAAAATATGTGCAAAATTTCATGAATCCCACCAAACAGTTACAGATCGTTTTTCAGAGCAAACAATGAGCGATCGTCAGCGCCTTCCCTGGGGCCAAATCCACGTGCCTAGCTAAAACTCATCAGTTATTCCCCACCATAGATTATCTTTTCACTTTCCTTTGCTTCTGAGAAATAATTTCCAGGCCTCATTATTATGCTGTCCCCTGCAGCTACTTTGTTATTGAAAGATTGCTTGTAATGTAGGCTTCTAGCAGACATAATTAATGAAATGGCAATTTGTGGCAACGTCCCTTTTAAATGTTAATTGGCCCTGATAAGAGCGTCAGCAAAAGCACTGCGTGAAAAGAAATGGCTGTGTGTTTTTTTATTACACTGATTGAAATCTGCATATATACCTTCTGTGTTCAGGCCAGAAAAAAACAATTTGCTCGTGTTGAATTAACAGCTTTATGACTGTATCAAAATGAGAGTGATGTAACCGTAGGCTATGACTGTTGTGCCTGTGCGTGTCTAACATGGTTTTGTACTACATGGCTGTGTGCATGCATGTGTATGACCTTGTTTTCTATGCATCAAGGTTGTGACCAGCAGGCAGAGATCATCATGATGGAGATAACATGCATCCATCACTGTGCTGCTCAAGAGGTTATTGAAGTGGTGACAGCAGATCTTTGACCTCCAGGCCGAACTCTACGAGATAATCGCTGCAGTGGCAATGAGCTCAGTTGAAGGAGAGGCCACCGTTACCTTGTGTTAGTGCGGCACAGCACCGTGGGGACACATGAAGTCACGTTTATGATGCTTGAAGGGTGCAAAGTCGCAAAAATAAGAAAGAATGAAAGTCTGTCACAAACACCACTACTTTAACTCCTTTGTTTAAGTATAACATATATAAGCTTAATATATGTTATATATTCCAGTTTTATAAATATATGTATCAAATGACCTTTTCTTATTTCATATTGGGTTTTTTTTTCCATATTTTGATTTCAAGGAATGAAATCACACAATCATTCATTAAAATTGAGCTCATATCACCCTAAACAGGAAAAAATTGTAAGATGAAGGCTGAGGAAACTTGAAAAATTTAATCATGAGTGTTTGTACTCTTAAGAATCATGTTTTGAGATCATTCCCATCATTGCATATACCCACAGCTACAAGAAACAACCAAGCTCAGAGAATGGCAGAAACACTGCATGATACATTTATTCTTTTTGCCATGTGCAATTGCCCTTTGTATGCTTACTTCCTCCCTCCCTATGCATCCACTAACAACATCATAGGGGTGAATGATGTGATCACATCTTCTTGGTGAAGAGCAGCTTGTGTCAAAGATGCAGGGAAACATTTGAATCTAGAGCATGGTCCTTTTCTAACAATTACAAATTTCTAATTCTTTACATAATATAGTTCTCACTTTCTTTTTGAATTTTTGCCATGGAATTTGTTATACAGCACATACATAAATACAGCTGAGATCGTAGCTCAAGAGGAACATCCTGCTAACAGGCTGAACATTTATAAACTGTTATTGAGAATGAAAAAATCAGTTGTAATGTTGTTGACATTTAAAGGTTAAAAAGCAAATTGGTGGTTTTGTAGTCAGTGAGGTCTTTGATGCAAGTCCATTCACTAAGGATTTTTGTTTTTCCTCAAAGCTCTTTGTGTTTACATGCCTTCTTGAGTTTCCCCTGTGCTACACTGTAAGCCTATTGGTTATCTAACCTGAAGGTGTATACATCTCCCACTTCCTTTCGATTTTGGTTGATTCAAGGTTTTTGTTTAGGAAGACTTATTTGATCATTCTCCTTTCAGGTTCTACTTATTTCATCATAAAATATGTTTATTCAAGGATACTAACATATTATCCCAGTGAACCAGCTGTATTTTATGCATTTGCAAACGACAGACAAGTCAGATCACTGTGATCAATGACAGTGATAACAAATTCAAAGTTTCTTTTTGCTTAGTACCAAATCATAATTAAATAAAATGGTCGGTATTCCTTTTCGTAGCTTTGCACCTTGATCATACCGGTCACTTTAAAAGGACAAAGTTGCTGATTGAGTCAGTTTGTCAGCAGAGACCTGAGTGAGCTGAGTGCTGGAGGGGACTTATGATTGGCTGCCCTTTAGAATAATACAGAGTATGGATGCTGTCCAGCCCTCGACCCATTCGCAGAGAACATAATTTTTTTCATAGTCACACATGACCTTTACAACCTCAATCTCTTTAAAACAAATTGTGATTGATTGTGTGCTGTACAGTCTTGTATTTGATTTGAATACTGTAAACTCGAAGCCTCTTTTGCCCCCAAAGGCCTGGTGTTTTTTCGAGGACTTCGCTGGAAGACTTATTGAAACCAACATTTAATGGAATAATCAGTTTCTCATTATCTTATGTCTTCAAAAAACAATATTTTGCTTTAGTGCCTCCATTATGAGTCTCTTCACTCAGATACTCAACAAAACTCTCTCCAGCATTTCCAAAATAAACTCCTGAGTCCCAGACTTCCTCAAACATCTGCTTGAATTGACTACCTATACCTCCATCTGTCACAGTGTGAGATGCTGCATTTGGACAGCTTTGTAGGAACATTAGGACATAAATAGAAAGATAACTCCAAGGTGCACACATTAATATTACAGGAGGTGCTACTGTTATGGCAGTAAATTGAAAGATAAAATGTTTACAACCAACATTTTTAGAAATCCTAATTGCACCTGGATATCCCAAAGGTTCATTATTTATGAATGAGACTCCTTCTGTGTGTGTGTCCTGTTTTTACTTTGTCACATATTCTTTATTATTAAAGCCTGACTTGCTTTTGCATGAGCAGCATATGCATCAGTGTGAAGAACACTGAAAGGTAGGAAAGAAACATGACTGAAGCTGCTTTGATAAGTGGCACTGAAACACAATAGCTCCCAAGTTGGTTTTCATGAGCTCCGACTCCTAAGGGCTGTGATATTATATAACATGACACAGATCAGCTCACCATGGATAATCTGGGGGTGAGGATACACAAACAAGAAAATCCAGCACAATAGAAAAAGTGCCAGACTAAAATACTTCTGAACTCACCCACAAACTAAAAGTTGGAAGAAAATATACAAGTAAAATACAATATACATTTTGGCATTATCTTCAACTGGAAGATGCATTTCTTTACATCAGAAATTGCTCAATACTTTGGTTACTTTGGTTTGTTCTGCCAAATAGAAAACGGACACGGTGAGACATGACCCTGAAATGAAGCAGTTAACGCACCTCAAATTAACAAGGAATGAATTTTTCTTCATATTGTCTCTGCTCATAGTTCAGTTTCCTTGTATCAATCTTTAACTTTTCACTCACCAGCTCTATCTTCCTTTGACAGGGTGGCAGGACAGGATTCCTAAAAATGTTGATGATGTTTAGCATGCTAATTGAACATATTTCCAGAAAAGTGATGTCTTACCACAATGCTCACTAATATGATTCAAAGACAACTGACACTTTGAGTCAGCAAGCTATGAAAAAAACTAAAAGCACAAAGAAAGAGTATACCATATTATAACTCCCTCCTTTGAAATGATGTATATGATCTAGTCAGTAGAACAGTTTAATTAAGTGTGAGTAATAATCCATTTCAGGCTGAAAACATTCCTGCAGAACCCTGTCTTAGATGGCTTTTATCAGAAATGTAAATAAAGATCATTATTATAAGTTCATACTATTGTTTAAAAATGACAGTTAACTAAATAACAGGTAGTTGTTTTATCAAATATATCTTGCTTTGTTGAAAAACCCTTCATTTTCCAAATATTGTCACAATGTCCATTTCATAAAGTATTAATAAATCTTTTGTGGCTCGCTGGTAAACACAACAATATAACGGCTCATGTTTTCTACCTTGTAATAAAGCAGGTTTATCAAAGACAACAAGTTCTAAAAAATCTTTCAGGATATTCTCAGGTACAAACCAAACACCCTTCAACCAATGCTATTTCTTCAAGTCCTGCAGACAAAACTAGTCTGAACAAAACCTTCATGTTTTAATGTTTAAATGTGGAGGAATTTTAATGTAAAAGGACAAATTCGTGGAAAATAGGTTGCAATGCATATTAGTAGTCCCTTGTAAAGTGGGAAAGGGATAAAAAGTGATATTCATCTTTCCCTCCCCTATCACCGTGCACATCACTCATCAGAAGAAGCCCCGCCCCCCAAGTTACGTGCGTGCGCATTGCCATCTGAGTCACATGACCGCGTAGTTCCGGTTCCTGACTGCAGCTCAAGCTGAGGTGAGTTTTTGAAGCTTTTATCGGAGCTTGAGTTTCTCATGTTAACAGGATCCTCTCACACTGAACTCACTGACTTAGACGTGTTTTAAAGCTCCTCTGTCAGCATAGAGTCGTTTAGACTTTGTCTTTATATTATGAAGAGATGTGAAAAAATAAAAACACAGCGCTTCAGGGAGGAGATTATCTGAGCATCAGCTGAGGATAAACTTTGATTTTACCACAGTTTAGATTCCCCACAAAGTTCAACATGTCATCACCTACTTTAACTCTAATTTGACCGCTAAAGCTGTAAACTTCACTTGTGTAGACTTTGCATCTACACACACCTGTGACTCAGTTTAGGACTTCAGGAAGTAGTCTGTCCCACATTACTCATAATAATGTTCAGTATCCTGTCAGGATCATGTGGGCAGTCCAGCTTTGACTGTATTATAATAATAATGATGCCACATATGTTTTAAAGAAAGGTGATAGAACTGCGATTATTTTTTCCTCTAGATTGCAAATGTGATTTATTGTAGCTTTGTTTTTAGGTTGTCCATCTGATGTGTGGTTGATATCAACTTTATTGAGGGGATGATATTTATTTTATGATGATCTTTTTTAATAAAAAGAAGCCACATCACTGAGGAAGAAATGTAGACTTTTTGCTCGAGAAAAATCAATAGAAGAAACTCTGTTTGCATGTGCAGGTGCTTCCCAAAATTTGAAATACAATGAAAAAGTTCAATATTTTTGCTCACTCATTGTAGATAATGAAACCCGGATACTATACAGACTAATAATACATAGGGTGGATTATTTCAAGCCTTTATTTCTTGAAATGTTGATTATTGTGCCTTACAGATAACAAAATTCAGAATTCTGTGTTCAAGAAAATTAGAATATTACATAAGATCAATGTAAAAAGGATATTTCAAACAGAAATGTCAGGCCTCTGAAAATTTTTGCTACTTTCTGACCATCTTTTAAATGTTCTCTTAATGTCGCCCCATTTCACTCATTTTTTGACCATTTTTGCCACATTAAACTTAGGTAGTTTTCAGTAATGTGGGTTGAGTAAGATTGAATTCAGGGCTATAGAGCACAAAACGTCTTTTGCAAAAATTGTATCTGGTATTCCGACACATTTGAGGTTAAATAAATATTGCAGTCTGCGATTAGGATATTGCAGCAGGACATATTAGAGTTTAACCCAGCCCTGTTTGCAAACCCTTTGGAATGACCTGTATTTCTGCATAAATTGGTCATAAAATGTGTTCTGATCTTCATCTTGTTCACAAGAAAAGATAAACACACTCTTCTTAAACTATCATCAGACAACTTGCCAACCTAGAGTCCAGTCACTCAAGATTGAAGGAATCGGTTAAAGCTCCTGTACCTTATTAAAACACAAAGTGCTTTTGTGCTCTGCCTTTTTTCTCTGCATACAGTGTTATGTGTTCCCTCAATACAACTTGACTTTGATTTCATTAAATTGCCAGTCGTGCTGTGCGACATCCAGGTCATCTCAAAGGGTCCACATGCTTTTTTTTTTGCGGCTGTAGATAATTCATAACACAACTAGCTGTATTACTAGTGGCCCCCACTTGTCTACTTGTTGACTGATATATTTCTCTTAATTCTTATCATGTTTTTAGTCTGATTTATGTAAACAGCACTTTCGCTCTTTCCAGACAGCACAGAACAGATGACTTTTATACACTGAAGCTTGACTTAACAATATGATTGATAAGACATAATTGATCAATGTGCTGCCATTAGCTATATACTGTACAGTACGTCTCCATTCATCAATAAGTTGCAGCAGACTAATCAAGAAATGACCCAGAAATACGTCCTCCTGCCCACTGTTGCCATCTAAATCATGTGCACATGACCAGAGGATTAAGTCTGGGGTTAATTTGCTTTTGACTATAAATTTTTCATGTGTCACATCTAAGTAATTGTCCAGTATTTTTTTAAAGGCTTAAAAGTTATTTTTAGCGCACCATGATAGTGTCCTTCGGCCAGAAAAAAAAAGATCAAGGATAAACTTCAGTATAGCTCTTGAAACATATGCCACTGTGTCAACAAAGGCAAACACAAACAATACATTTATCTTGTACATTTTGCTAAAAGCAGAAAAAAGTGCAGTTTTCGTTTTAACATACATCATATTGACTTCATCTCTGTAAAATTAGCATATTGCCATTGCTTTAACCTTTGCACTCATTGGTAATCATGTATGCAAATTTCTTCATGTATTTTTCCCTGTGAAACAGAACATGTGAGTTATTTCTTCTAGTTTTAAGTGTATTGCTATTGCTATTTCATTTTGAAATGTCATTTTATTTCTCTACCTTTTTTTTCAGTGGTTATTTGCACTCTCATAAAAAAGGCAGTTTTCACAAGACTAAGTTTTTGGATGACTCCATTTCAGTTTTTCAAATTAATAGCTTTTGATCATAAAAAAGTAAACTTAAAAATGATGATTTGTGCCTTTCCTCTCAGGTGATGAAGTTTGCATCTCTGAGATAAGCCTTTGCGCAGTACTACGACTAACTCATCTTCTTAGACCCTCTCTTTTGTTGTGGTCATTGTGAATGTTTACAAGTTATACTGTGTATTATACATGTATGTGTGCCAAAAAATAGATGATGTAGATGCGATTGTCCTTTTTGACTCTTTTTATTTTTGTTTTTCAACAGGGAAAGAGGATGAGCTCAGGAAACGGGACAAGAAGGAAACCCAGCAAACATCAGAATGTCAACAACACAGTGGCTTTGGACAAGGAAACACAAAATGAAATCCAAAGTCTTTTTAGTAAACTTAGGACTTATGCAAAGCCGACTGATGGGGAATGGTGCATCCCTGACCCAAATGTGGCTCTCAGCCACTCTGCTGAGGAGCACTCCAGACTCCAGGACCTGAAGGTGTTGTTAAATGCTGTAAAGAATCAGCTCAGTGACAAAAATGTTCAGGTCTGGCATCAGCACACTAACTCCACGAATCGAGCTGGTAAGGTGATCGCCACAGTGCGCTCTGCTGCTGGTGCTGAGATCTGCACCCAGGCCTGGTGTAAGTTTTATGAGATCCTTGGAACTTTCGATCTTCTTCCAGAGGAGGCTCTTCAAAATGGAGAGCTGAATACAGTCCATCTATGTGAAGCTCCGGGAGCCTTTATAACCTCTCTGAATCACTACCTGAAAACCAGTGAGTCCAGTCGCTTCTGTGACTGGACCTGGGCGGCCAACACTCTCAACCCTTACCACGAAGCCAACGGCGGAGGCACCACCATTGCGGATGATCGGTTGATTGCCAACACGCTGCCGTGGTGGTTCTTTGGCTCAGATAACACAGGGAACATAATGATGCAGAAACATCTGCTGGAGCTGCAGGCGTTTGTGGCAAACATGCGCAGGGTTGATCTGGTGACAGCAGATGGAAGTTTTGACTGTCAGGAGAACCCAGATGAGCAGGAGGCGCTGGTTGCGTCGCTGCATTACTGCGAGGCCACAGCTGCACTTCTGCTCCTCAGCCCTGGTGGCTCCTTTGTGCTGAAAATGTTCACCATGTATGAACATACTTCTGTCTGCCTGCTCTACCTGTTAAACTGCTGTTTCAGCTCTGTTAATGTCTTCAAACCTGCTACTAGCAAAGCAGGTAACTCTGAAGTTTATGTTGTGTGTCTGAACTATGAGGCCAAGGAAGCAGTCAGACCCCTGCTCTCAAAACTGCTGCGTAACTATGGACCTCACATGGCTGACCGAGAGGCATTTTTCCCAAACTCACATGTCCCAGAATCTTTTCTGAAACAACACGAGGACGTGTGCTTGCACTTCCACGCACTGCAGGTGGAGACGATCACAGAAAATCTGCAGCTGTTTAAAGGAATGAGCTCTGAGTTTAGGCAGCGTCTGGATTACATTAGGGATTGTACAGCTCAGGAATACTTGCAGCGCTTCCAGGTATGATACCCACAGACACTTAACTTTTTGTATTATTCAACTTCAGAGCTAAGGCTTTCGCTACTTCACAGCAACTGACAAAACAAATGTACCTAGAGGTCCATAAAGAGCAGTTTAAGAGTTTTTAATATCATATACCCTTAATTATTCTTAAGAAAATGATCAACATTACTCCTGTCAATCATTGGCAAGTGTTAGCTGTGGCTGAAGTTTGCAGATTTGTTCAATTTACAGTTATGTCCATCACAGATGATACACATAGTAACACGCTCAATCACACACATTTTAATTCAGATACATAGCTTCTATGGATCAAATTATTTTGGTGCAATGAGATATGAGACACAAGGTCCCAGAGTCGTCAGTAGTTCTGCAATGGTAGCAGAGTTTACACCCTGAGAACTATCTTGTATCTCACAACTTCCGATTTTGGAAAAAATGATATCTGTTCATGACTGGAAAGAGACACAAGTTGCAACATACAAGATCGTTGTCATGGTGAAGTCCTACAGTAAACCCTCATGAATGGATTCAACTCGAAGAAAGAAACTTTTTTTTTACAGATATTGTGTTTGTGATCAACTTTCTTATTGCTTATCTGTAATCAACCATTGGTCTGTGTGCAGGTGACCTTCCTTCCCCGGAGCCGGTGGATCTCCCGTAACACTGTGAGTCCTGCATGCTGCAGTGTCTCCGCAGGCCGACCTCTGGGACAGAAGAAGCAAACAGGATCCTACAATGAGCGCAGGGAATTACAGACTCTTAGCTGGAGGGAACGCATCAAGAGGGGTTGCCATGCCACAGAGATAAAGAGACACTGCACCAAGGCTGGTCTGAGCAGCTGTGTGCTGGACGGACCCCTGACTGAGACTCAGGTGGATTCATGGTACATTATTGTTGGGGCTGCACTGCCTGCAGTCAGGAACTCTCCATTCTGTGATGGAGGCTTGTTAAACCACCTGAACGAAGCCATGATGGATGCAGGAATAGACTGGACTCGCACACTCCCATGTGACTCTTGCAGTGTGGTTTCTGCTTCATCCATCTTGTCTGAAGTTGCATGTGTCTCTGTTTTTACACAAAACAGCGAAGAAAACAGAAAGAAGAAGCAGTGTCAGGTGTTTGGCAGCCCCATGGTGTGGGGGGCCTGTGAAAATTTTGAGGATTTAGTCTTAACATTTTCTGCAGAGCCCCCTCTTCCTCAAAACATTCTGCTCCATGACGGCGAGCCGCTGTACCAGCAGCAGCTCATTGCTTGTGTTGTGTTTTCCCTGCAGACGCTGAACTCTGGGGATGCTCTGCTGCTACCGGTGTTTTCTGCTCTCACCCGTGTTACAGCAGCTGTTGTGCTCTGCCTGCATGTATGTTTTGACTCAGTCACGTTCAGGTGTCCTCCACCCTCAGGTGTCATTGGGACTGTTCTGATGTGTGTAGGTTTCTGCCCTGAAACGGCTGCACAGATACTCCCTGTTCTCACTGAAGTCCATGGAAGTATGGCTCAGTTGTTGGAAGGGGAGGTGGACTCAAGTGAAAACCTGCAGTCTGGGTTAAACAGACAGGTGCTGCAGTTTGTTCCCATGGAGGAACTGCTTGCGGGAGGAATGACTGACTTCCTTTGGACCATGAACTCTGAAATCATTCAGCAGAGGCTCCATTCTCTTATGCAGTCATAATGCAGTGATGTCGGTTTAAAGGCTCTTGAACCACACAAGCATTAAGGATTTGATGGCTGAGTTTTTGTTGCTAAGGTTTTTATTTTTTTCAGGGATACACCATCTTACTTTCGGTCAAACCTGGTGTCTACCTACAGTGCTTTCAACCTATTGGATCTGAAATTTAGGTGGTGTTATTAAGGTTTCAAACACAATTGGTGATGACTCATTGACATCACAGGGAAAAAACAAAATCTCAGCAAGTGTTTGTACTTTATTTTCAGTTAAAAATGTCTTTCTAGTCTTGACATGAGCCATATTTACCAGCCCAGCCCCAGAAAAATGTCTTGTTTCAAGTTGTGTAAAGACACAAATGACTTCCGAATCGCTTGTAACGAGGAAAAGATCTGACAATGGAATAAGAAAAAAAGTTTCTTGTATCAAGACATTAGTCTAATTTCAAGAAAACCTGACAAGCAAAGTTTTCATACCCAATTGACAGATTTATTTTACAATTCTGGTGAAAAATAAGAAATAAACACTTGCTTGGATTTCAGTCTTTGCAGTGCATGTAAGACAGTTAACATTTATCACAGCTTCCTGCAGAGCTACAAGATCTAAGCTGTCAGTCAAGTGTATAGATGCAGGGAAGGTTTTATGGACGATATAATATTAAATCAATTTTTATGTTTGGTAAGGTTAGTCCAGGTGGTGAACACTGTACATTATCCAAGGAATATTTGAGATGCCCATACAATGCTGAAAGACAGTTTGTAAAACTGTGTATTTTATGTGCCTCCACTCATATCTGCACCTGTGTTGGCTGAAACATAAGAGGTTATTTAGAGGTACACAACAGATAAACAGAATTATGCTTTCTATCACTTAGTTTTTCCAGCAGGCCTACCATTTTGTGTTGATTTTGGTTATAACTCATTAAAATGGAGAGACATTGATTATGACCGCTAACATTAGTTCATTGATAACAACCCAGAACCGTATTTGAACCAAATTTTCCTCTGAAAGAGGTGCACAAATCTGTGTAGATCAAACAGAAAACAGACTGATGAAAAACTTTCAGTGCATGAAAAAGCAAATCATTCTCAGCGCTTGATCAGCAGAAGTCATCCATGACTAAACTCACCGAGGATTTTGAGGAGGCTGCATAAACAACTGTGGAGCCCTGAGCACCAAACCTCCTGTCAGTCACAGATGGTTTGTGTTGAAACCCTCATCACAAAAACCCTGGAGTTTTATCCTGAAGTGCCTGTTTTATACACACATCATTCAGTTGCTGGATGTTTAGGATCTTGCTATACCTTTGCAGCTAACTTGGTGACCAGCAGACCCGTTTCTACCATTTGTGTCCGACCTGTCAATAGATGACAGAAAATCCTGGCACTTACATGTTTTATGCTGCATAAGCTACGTATGCAGGATAAGCAGCAGCTGATGAGGACAACAGCTGTAAACTCACACATGAGCTTCAATAAAAGTAAACTGTAGTATTTTTTTTTTTACTTTGTATTTGGTTGCTTTAATATCACCACAATGTGATCATGGAGTTTATTTTCTTACAAAATTATTAAAACTTTGTTCTGACCATTGAAATAAGTCTTGAGGGTTTTGTTTCCTGATAAAACTGTAAATGCCATACTATGTAGTTTTTTACATTCCCAGAAACTTGAGGTCATTGTGAATTTCTTAGTTTGATCTCCAATTCTCATATAAAGACTGGTGATGACTGAGTTCACTCTGAAATGAAATTTCTTCAGTTTTAGTCTGAGATAACTCTTCCCCCAGGCAGACATTTTCTTTTTGTCTGATATCTTTGTGAACACACTTGATCTGCAGTCACACCTTATCTGCACCTACTTAACACGGTGCAATCAGCTGGAGCCAAGTCCTGATCAACTGTGGAAGAAGCTGGAGTGTTTGGATGTTTCAGTCAGGATCTTTGGCACGAAAAACGCTAAGACCCTGTGCTCTTACAGCATCAGATTTCAGATGTTTGGGTATACACGAAAAAAAACCAACAAAACTCAGTGTTTCTTTTGGTCTAACAATTTTTTTTTACATAGCCATTGGGTCCTGTTAAGACTGCTGTGCTGCTGGAGGGTAAATGTCCTTATGTATCTGGCCATCAGGCCACAAACTCACACGACTTGCAAACTTATATTGGGTCTTACAGAGTTAAAATGTTAAGTCGGTTTCCCCCATTTTCTTTGGGTGCAACATCCTTAGCTGCTCATCCAACGCATGTATGTTCCCTCTTAGCACTGTTTGAAAGGTTTTCAAATATTAGGAATAGTAGGCAATAGGATTCATAGCCAAGATGCATTTTTACAGCAAAGAAATAATCTAGCAAACACAATCTGCTTTACTTGTGCTAAGTGTATTTCAGAATCATTTTGAAAGATGGATTAGTTTTAATGTACTTTCTTTTTGTTTAGTTCAAGCATACAATGAAACCAACCCTTAGATTTAAGGCTGTGCCCAAATTCTATCATTTCAAGTTAAAACAGAAAAACAGAATCCATGTGAACAGAGAAATAATAACAGACACTCAACTGAACAAGGAATGAACAACTCAAATCTGTGCTTGTTTGATTGTTATTCTCCATGGGGCTACTTTTGATAAAAGTTGGTATTTTGGGTCAATCCAATATAAAACAATGTAAACTGACCAAAGTTTACATGTCGGGTTTTATTTTGTCCATTTTAACGTCTCTGGGGCATCACTCTAATGAAACTCTGGGATGAAGTCAAAAATAGGATCAAAAAAGGACACAAAAGCTCTCTCTAACCCTCCTGGCTACAGCAACAGTGTGAAACATGTAACATTGAGAAAGCAAATTCAATTTTAATACGTATCTATTTCAACAAAGAAAAGTGCATTTATGGTGTGTGTGTGTGTGTGTGTGTGTGTGTGTGTGTGTGTGTGTGTGTGTGTGTGTGTGTGAGTAAATGGTGTGTGGGGTTGGGTCAAGTGATTTGGTTTCTATCTCACACCAGAAATGTAATCTCTCCACAGTGCAATACAATATGCTCCTGTCACCATTCTGTCCTTTCCAAATATGAAACACACACACACACACACACACACACACACACACACACACACACAGTAAAGCTATATTTGTGTCTGCAGCTGATGCTCACTGTAGAACAATCTGTGAGAATGAAGTGATCACAGGGTGAACTTGTGAACTCTGTTGAGAACTCAGTTTGACTTTATTCAGGGTGAAAACAAAACAGATTCTCTCGACTGATGTAAAGTTTGAGTTAATCTCATCCTTTTAAAGGTCAGAGATATACAACACTGCTTATTAACACTGCTCATATGACATTGAGGAAATGTTTGCACATTGTTTGCTATCTTTTAACTAGTAAGAAACAGAATATCACACACCCTCTAAAGCTTTTTGCATTCTGTAAAAAAAGATAATACTGAATTAGATTCACATGGAAAATAATGAAACTCCCGACAAGCAGCAAATTAATGAACAACACTGTACAGCACTTCAGCGAGTGTGACAG
Organism: Thalassoma bifasciatum; assembly: GCA_008086565.1. Taxonomy (NCBI): domain Eukaryota; kingdom Metazoa; phylum Chordata; class Actinopteri; order Labriformes; family Labridae; genus Thalassoma; species Thalassoma bifasciatum. The sequence continues at coordinate 168,337 of RPOG01000863.1, read as the reverse complement.
AATGCATTCAAGCTTGAAAACAGTCATGATTTTAGGGGATACAAACACCGTTTCAGAATGTTTTTTTTGTCTCACATCACTGCTGAGTGAAGCTTCGCCACATGTCTCTGCTGTCTTCAGAGAAAAGACGGTGACAGATCAGGTGAAGTGAAACTCTCATTATGTAACAAACATAATGCAGCAGGAAAAGACTTGAGGAGAGTTTTCTTCTCTGCAGAACAGAGTTTGTGTTTACTGGAGAAATTCAGTAATCACATCTGGAGCTGTTCTGTTTGTTCAATGCTTTATCACTGCAGTCATAGTTGTAGAGAAACATTATATATGTATTTTTTAGTAAAAACTTCACCAGTTTTTAAATCCTTATAATCAAACAATCCAAATGTGTCACACATCTGCATGATAATTTCCATTCACCCACTGGTAATCTCTTTGCTTATCCAGAATGATATTAGTTAAAAACTAAACAAACCTTGACAGGTTCAAGTCTTAAATCTTTAAAACTGAAACAAGTTGTTAAAAGTATTTTTGGGGAACTTGTATTTGAGGATGTGTGCACATCTTCCATGGTTTTCCTTTACTTTAACCCCAAAGTTCTTATCTCAGTCCATCCTTTTATTTAAGTCTTGAAGGGATATGTTTGTTAACACATTCATTTAAATCATGTCCCATATGAAAACTTTTGTTGTAACCTATGTGCCTAAAATATACTTGTGTGGGAGCTGGAGCAAACTGAAATGTTTTACTCCTTTGTTTGGAGCTGATCTAGCCCCGATAGTTTTTAGTAACAACAATAATTTGAACGTCTGTGCACAGTTGGCTCGAGGGACTGTGAAGAAAAAGTCTCATATCTAGATATATGCCTGATCATAATCCTCAAATTAAAATAAGGTTATCAGTGCCAAAATAGGTTATATCTAAATGCTAATTCCTGGCTCCTCAATCAGAACTAGATAGGTTGGATTGGACTGGATTAATTTACAGCACATCGAAGTCTCCACGCCAGCTGTGTAAGGAGAAATCTGTGTTTTTTTTTTCTCTGCTGAAAACTATTATTTTGCAGTACTTGTGAAAAAACAGGAGCTGGACTGTCTGACAGTAAAGGGACTGAAGAGCAGAAGAAAGCTAACTGTTGATAAATGCATCACCTCTTCTTGTTGTATTTAGTAAAAAGTTGTTTTGAACAAAAAAAGTGGTGTTAAAAAGAAGATAAATCTACTTTCACTTTCTTAAAAAATATATCCTGAGAGTTTACGTTTGTCCCCTGGCCCAAGGGAGTTGCTACAAACCACTTCATAAGGATTTTCCCCACAGTCGCTTTATAGCATTATGGAGCCACGACCATGGCTGTAAACCTGGTGAGAGATGCATAAAAATTAATATACTATGGAAAAATCTTAGCTTGACCAAGTGCAGAAACACAGAGGACAGAGGCTCGAAGAATAAAATTTATTAAGGAAGTAATCATTCTGGCATCACTGAGATAAAGTAACTAATCAGAACACGACACATGAAAACTAAATATGCGAAGAGATTTGGAGTGTAGGGCAATTTTTTTGGAGCAAGCAGAGAGTAAGTCTTCATGTAGGATAAATGTGAGGGATGACAGCAATGTTTCAGCCTCAGGAAGATGGAGAATAGAGAAGAAATCACACATTCAGAGCAAACATCTGCTCTCTGTCACAGCGACACTGCAGCAACGCAAACAAGTCTCTCACTCTCCTCCTGCAGCTGCTTCTGACAAAAAAAAAAAAAAAGTTAAGTGTCTCTTATAGATGAAAGATGGATCATCCACAAAACAAAGAGAAGAAAGCTCAATCTCCAAACTAGGAGAAGATAAATGAGCCACATCACACCTGGAGGTGTAAACACACGGAATATTTGTGCAGTTAAACACAGTGTGTGCACAGATAAAAACATAATAACCCAAGAGAACGGCTCGGGAAGTTACTGTCATAGTCCAGGGCTTTTAAAATTTACTGCCCAAAGCAAAGCCTTCTGAGCTCTGCTGAACAGTCACTGATAGTGAAGAAGCTCAGCTTTTTTCTGCAGTATTAGAGGAAAACTGGAAATAGAAAAGATGAGGAGAACCAGTGATAAGAAAATAGAGCCGTGAAGATGTGATTCCGCCTGAGTGTTGACTCAAAATTATATCAATAAGATAAAGATATTTCTATTTATAGACTGTTGGTGCTGCAGCTCATGTGTGAAGTGACAGGGATGTACTGTTCTGTATTGTGATATTTTAATTCTCTAGACCAGAGGAGGATATGCAGTTGTACAATATGTAGCAGGGAGGTGTTAATTGATGAAACTTTCACATGTATTAAAGTGATTGTTGTACATGAGGTTGTGGATGGTTTAGGTGACTGTGGGGAGAAATTAAAATCTCATCACTGGAGAAAAGAGGGATTTGGGATCACAAATCTTTCACCATGGCAGCTGTTTTCCACCTATAAACAACGACAACCAATTAACCTCTGACACCCGGCCAGAATTGGAGTGTCAATGCTTGTCGATTCCTGGAAATATAGCAGTTTAATTCCCGTTCTAATGGCTGCTTTTATGGATCGAGTATGTAAATCATGTTCGATAGTGTGAGATTTATTACAAAAGCACTGTGGTGTTTGCTCGTGTCTTCTTAAAATGCTAATCAGTTTGACTCTCGTGTCTGGCACTCCTGCGGCTTTTCTGATGGTTGTGTGCAGAGAGGACAGAGCGATGAAAGCAGGTGAGGAAGAGGAACTTCTACCCAAAATGCACTTGGTTCGTCAATGAAGTTTCATCACATTTACTCAATGTCTCAGGACCTCACTCAAAAAAAGAAAAAAAATACTGCTTCCAACCAACTTAATACATTTACATGTAACTAGTTTACATAATTAATCAAATTAAAGTAAATGTTTAATTTTTTTATCCATCCATCCATCCTCTTAGACTGTTTGTGGTCTCAGAGGTGGAGCATTCTTCTAAGATGAAGGTCCAGTCTTTTCCATCAGCTCTCTCTTCTTCATATTCTGCAAATAATACATATAAAGGTTATATAGTATTTTATAATATTTTTTTCTCTTGTTTATCTCATTCATGTCACCATTTGCTGTTAAAAACAAACTTTAATAATGTAAAAGGAGAAGGCAAACTATTGATATATTATCAACAAAACTATGAATTTAACTTTCTAAAGCTCCAATTCTAACAAAATTGGATGTTATTCTGTATAAATTAATCTTAAAACTAAGTAATTCAATGCAAATTAAATGATGAAATGAACTAATCAAGAAGTTTGATGAAAAAATATTTCCCAGTGTGTTGAATTTTACTCACAAACCTTGCACAACAACAAAACGTATTGAATAACAGTTAGTTATCAATATCATTCTTTTTACCTTGATTGTATGTCTATATTACATACATATATTTCACAGTAATGAAATCCACCAAAAGGACATACAGTGGGTGCTTTTTTGTACATTAGGTTTATTAAAAGGACATCCAGAGGACATTTTAATTTTCTTTTATCCCATGTAAAGACAGATAGGAACCTTTTTTACATTTCCCAAACAAAAGGAGCATCCAGAGGACATTTAGAAAACAAAACAAGTTTATCCACTGGAAGGACAACCAGGGGGCACTTTCATACATGTAACTCACTATAGTAGCACCCAGACAGCATGTTTTTGAACCAGCCACAATGTCTGTAAAACTGACCTGCCCTGTTAAACAAATGTGTGGATATTCCCAACATAAAACAGGTATCTTCACACTGATGCTCTTTTCTTATGTTGGACCTAGTATTGAAAAAAGCTTTGGATAATTCCCCAGCTTTCCTCCAGATATTTCACTTTCATCATCAGAAGAAAGTACCTCCCACTAATGAGCTCATGCAAAAGTTTAAATACAACACTACGATGATGGAAATGTAGCTGTGTGACAGGGTGGCTTTGATGGACAGATGGTGAAATCATTTAATGACCATCTTAAACAAAAACATCCCATTTTCCACAACAACACACTTTCTTCTGCTGCACAGTCACACAGTTTGTTTTCATTGGTGACAATGTTGACATGTTACATAAACAGCATCAGCTCCATAAGTCCAGAGATTTATCAATCAGTGCTTGAGTGTGAATAAAAGCTGACTGTTTGATCTATTTTTCACTGATGAAATGTGGATCCTCCATCAAAATGTAAAAGCTTGAATTCAGAGCAGATTGTTCTCCATAAGTGAATGGATGGAGGGATTATTTTAACTCCATTGATGTTCACTGCAGAGCTACGTGAGATTTCAGCAGAACTGAAGGATTTTCATACCCTGCTATAATCCTCTGCTTAAGCATACTTTCAAGGACTGTCTGAAAACAGAAATGATTTGGCTGATGCAGCTTGAAGCAAAGACTCTGAAAGTGGGCCATTGTTTTCGACCTCTGATGTTATTAAGTGCTGACCTGAATGTTACCATCTCAGTGCTGTGGGTCAAACACAGACTGCTGCAAAATAGAAAATGGAAAAGCTGCATGATAAAAACAACACAATGCATTTTTGTGAGGCAATGTTTGTGTGCAACAAACAAATCTATCATACTGTACGGTGGATTTGTAAAAGAGATAACCCATACTGAACAAAACAAAGACTGTTGTCATTCCCTCATACAAATAAGGTAATGATCGACAGCATGAATCACCATCTAAGTCTTGTGTTATCTTTCTAAACTTTCTGCAGGCTTTGTGAGTGCTAGTTTCAATATTTCACTCAAATGTTGGGATGAATTCGAGCAGAAGTGTAAAAGTGATCCGGCTGAAAACTGTCAGCCTGTGTCAGGAGCCAACACCTCTCTCTGAGCTCATTTCATTCATCGTTTTCTGTCCAAAATGAAAACACGCAGCAGCCAAGCCTTCACATGTGGAGCTGCCAAAACAGCGATTGTGTGAAGCTGCTGGGTGTCTGCTGGGTCACAACAGCGTGGTAGCTGGATTAAATCCCATATGGTCTTTTAAATTTGACTAATTTGCTTCATTGCATGTGAGTGGCAGGTTTTACTGACTCCCCTGTCATAAAAAAAGCTTTTATAGGCTTATTTATCACTCTTTATTTCAGTCACAGCTGATTTCTCCATGTCTGATTCTGACTTGGTTGTGTTTCTGCAGAATTTGTCTGTGAAGAGGCACACAGTCAAAGTTAATATGTCGAAATGTTTGAACATACATCACCAACCTTTCTGCATGGGACATTAAAAACCTGTCTACCAATCAATCCATCAGCTTTAATTAAAGAGCGCTTCTTATACAAACCAAATACCTTTCAAAGTGATTCATACAGGCTGAAAATAAGACAAGGAAAAAAAACGAAGACAATGTTAGATCTTAAAAAGCTTTGGTTTATAAGTAGACAATGATTAGCAATAAGAATGAAACATCTAATATAAATGTTTTTAGTTAGTGTTTTGAAAGTTACATTTTCAGCGCCTTGTCAAACTGCTCCAGTGTCTCAAAGCATGATGGCTGAAAGCAGCATCACCAGATGTTTTTGTTCTTCTCTGAGGACCAGCAAAAAGAGCCGGAGGCCTCGTGCTTCTTAAACATTTCAGGGATGTAGTCAAGTGTAAGACTGTGCAGTAACTTAAAAAAGTCATAAAAGACTCCGAAATCAGAATGAAGAGTGATGTAGAGGCTTTAAAACAGATGTAATGGGTTCTCCTTCTGGTCTTTGTCAGCTCTGGTGCTCTGTTCTTCAAGTCAATCTCATCATTGTGTGGTTTTCTGAAGTAGAAGCTTTACAGAATAAAAAGTCTGAGCTCCCGTCTTCATACAGATGTTTCCTTCAGTCAAGCTACAAAACCCTTTCGTTGTAAAGGGGGAAACCCAGTTGCAGAGTGTGGATGAGTGGATGCACTCCTGATAGCATCATAGATTCAGCTTTGTTGCTTTGGTGCATGGTCATCACGCTGGATTTTAGCTGTTTGTGGCAACATGAGAGAGTCAATAGATATTTTATAATGAAATATCAACAGCAAAAGCATCCAGACTAATACAGATTCAAAAGACATTTTAGGATTATTTGAAGAGGAATGTGTCTTTTGTTAATCTCCACTGGGATTCAATGTGCTGTGCTGTGAAACAGATACAAAACCACATGACAATGGTCTCAGAGACATTTTCATAACGAGTGTTCTTCATCAGGTCGGTTGAAAACTTTAAAAACTTCCACAGCTGTGGTGCTCTTTCTTATTTAACACTGTATCATGTTGGCAACATTTGTTGAGATTCATCTATCTGAGAAACTGTCAGCACAAAAGGACACATGATGCTAATAGTTGCAGTGTTTCTTTTCCACCCAGTACCCACAGATTTCAAGGTTTGTATTAGAAAAAAATATTATTAAAGCAGTTTCTTGGCATATACTGTATATGGAATAGGCTATAAAAAAGAAACTGTTCAGCTCTGTAAATACAGTTCATTGGCCTCTTCCTTTCTCCGCCTCTAGATTTTGCTTGAGGACACATCAATGGCGCGTTGTTCAACCCGCTGAATTGAATTGACTCAATAAAAGGGATTGCTGGGAGGACTGGGGACAGAGGGCACAAATCAGGCCCCTGGGACACTTGTTGTTGGCATTCAATGTGAACACACACACATGCGCACACACACACACACACACACACACACACACACACACACACACACACACGCACACACACACACACACATCCAACACAGCAGCCCTTTGAGGAAATGTTTGCTCAGGTATGTACGCTGCATTTTTATATGTGTATGTGGGGGTGCTTGTTGCGCTTCAGTGCATTTGTTTATAGAGCGCTGTCAACACACAATGATTCATCACAGCCCTGAGCTCCAGAGCCAAGACGTCTTTCTGCTGCATGTGTGTGATCCATGTTTGTCTGCTCAGATTCATGTTTCCTCTCCCAGAAAACAAAGATGATGAAGAGCCGTTGATGCAGCCTGGTGAAGGAATTTTTACCTGTGATAAGGAAGATTCAGGAGTCCCGCCAGAACAGTTTATATCAACACCACAAGTTCGCATTGTATACATTATTTACAGTCTTCCACCCAAAGAATGCGTATTTAACCCAGTTTAATGTTTCTAGGACCTTGATTTCCAGTCCAACATTGTGGCTGTATTGAGTATCTCCCAGCTTAGAAGTAATAAACATAAAATGTGAGACAGGCAGGCAGCACCTCTCTGACCATAACATTAACACCTTTTCCTGAAGACGACTGTTGTCACAAGGTTTTAGTAAGAGGTGCTAAAAATAGGCTTATAAGATTTACAACATCACTTTGGTTAATAAAAAATAATCTCTGCTCTGTAAGGTAAGGTAGCTGTGTGACAGTGGTGATTTTGTTTGCCATAAGATGCACAAAACCCTCTGTGAAAAGTCTGTTTGAGTTTTGTGGGCTGTAGTGGAAAAATATCCACTTTGTAAACTATATTAGTTTACTTTCTTGCAATGACGCCATTTAAACATTTTTGACTTCCAAGCTACAGGCAGTAAGTTAGCATAGCTCTGCATGAAGACTGATAGCAACCAGCCTGGCCCTACAGAAATTTAACCAAATACTTGTATAGAAATGTTTAACGTCTTGTTTCTTCTGAGTAAAATCAAAATTTGTTAAGGGCTGTTTTCAGCAATTTCTTGACTGGGATCAACTTTTTGTGCTGGAGTGTTGTCATTCCCATGAAGCTCTACCCAACTCCAAAATTACAAATGTTTTTCATTGTTTTTTTTTTTTTTTAAAGACTTTTGACAACAACAACTCAAATACTGTAGCAAAGCAGGTTCAAACTAAAGATGGGTATGTTACCAATACTCAGTACCTAGGGATAAGTACCAGTACTTAACCAATTTCTCAGTACTTTTGAGTGTCTTTATTTGGTAATAAATATTATTTTGATTATTAATAAAATTTCTAAAATTTCAACTTTACATATTCCTTTCACAATATGGAAACTTAAACAAATATATCAAAACAATATTCAACTATTTGTACTGTAACACCGCAGTTCTTTTCCCTAATTTCTTCAACATGAAAACCCTGCACTAAAATGAACCACAACTTAGTAAATTAACCTCAACTACACAGTGTTTCTTTCTTAAAATCAGCTCCATGTACTCCATGCCCATGTCAGACATGGAAAATTGCCTACTACCTCACAGTCACAAGGATACATTTTGGTACTAAAACGTGGTACCGTTTAATTTTACATGAATCGGTCCCTGGTACTACTGACAGGACTGACAGTTGGGTCTGTACCTGTAAAAGTACCGAATTTGGTACCTTTCTTGCTCAGAGTCTATGGTGTATTTTTTTTTAGCTGTGGACCAATAAAGCTGCTTCTCTCTGTATTTTTAGCCTCTTTGCTTGACTAAGCTTACTGATTGCAGCGAGCAGACATAAAGGTATCAGTCTTTGCTCTGTCAGCACCTTTTTGTTTCAAAAATCAGGCGTTTGCCTCTCACAGTCTGGTGGAGTGGATCCATGAATGTTGTGCCTGACAGCTTTGCTGCAGGGCTCACTGTTGCATCATGAGAACAAATAATCACTTCTTGTCTCAGGTGACATTATTACTCAAGGTGGGGTTGTTTTTGTGGTTGAAAAATGTGCTCAGCATCTTAATTGTTCCCAGTGGACTAACATACAGGGAGATGCTATTCTCCTCCCAACTATTCAACAAACTCAAAATACAGTTTTATCATATGTGGGCTTTCACGCCTAATCTGTGCTATACGGTGATGTTCCAGTCACATTGTGCAGGAGTTAAGCTCAGTTATCTCATTGGGATACAGCAGCGTGATATAAGCGCAGCTACTATTACTATTAGTATCTGATTTTCCACACATTATTTTCCTGCATGCTGTGAATGATGATGCAGGGTTTTTTTTATTGTGTGGTGTTTGTCTGTTCAGTGTTCTGCAGAGGAATAATCACAACCTAATCTGCAAAATAGACAAAAAATTGGATCCTGCCTTATCTGTTTTCAGCCTTGTGCAACTGCAGCTTCTATCTGGGATGCTCACACTACAGTCCACATTTTGCCTCTGATAAAAGTGACTGATTACTGCGATGAGGCACACTGCCACTCTAATTTACTCAAATCATGCACTCCCCCTCTGACTTCTGCTCAACCATGTTAAACCAGTGGAAAATGTCTCCAGCAGTCAAACTGGCTAATTTAATGTACATGCACCCTTCCACACATATAATCCAACACTGTGATATTCATTCCTACCAACAATATGCACATTTGGTGTTTGTTGTTCTTTTGAGCGTGTAATTATGCAGTTATGGGTGTGTGTCGTTCTAGTTGCGTCACATCACTGAGCAGGACTTTGGTGTAATTTATGATTTCAGCGACTCAGCTGTTATCTGATTGGTTGAGTGATGAAAAGCTGGAAAGGAAAAGGTTTGGCGAGTTAATGGTGACAGGAGGATGAGACAAACAGCCACATGGATCACTGCACTCTTCTCCACAAAAGCCTGACTGCACAGCTCCATGTTTTATATTCCCTTACTGCGAATACCTCGTGTAGGCATGTGTTAGCTGCCACATGCACTTTCCCTTCAGAGACATGTCTGCGGTTTTCTGTTTGGCATGAAAGTGCTGGACTAAACTAATGCTGATGGCCCACAACTCACACGCTTAACATTCAGCCTGCCCCTCACTCTCCATATGAGTCAGTATTCATCACTACAGGAGCAATAAAGGACTAAGTCAACTTGGTTGATCAACTTCTTTACCAAAGACCCAGCAGCTCCAAATCTCCCTGAGGCCTCTAACTCAATCTTACACCAAGGCATTTCATTCATTTTATCATAATAACAATGAAAATGCTAATATGAATACTAATAATAATAAGTGGTATGTTTGAGCACAGATGACCTAATGGCTTGGGTCACGCTTTATGAGGTTCACGCTTGCGTGGATGGCGTGGGTTCACGTCCGGCCTCTGGCCTTTTTCCCACATGTCAGTCCCCACTCACTCTGTTTCCTGCTCTATCAGCTGTTTTCTACTATCACTTCAAAGAGATACAAGCCCAAAAAAATAACTTGGAATAAAATGACTTGAAAAATTAGAAACTGAAAAAAAAAAATGTTAAAGTATATTGCTGGTTTAATGGTTTTTGTACAACAAGCATAATTAAAAGTTAACCAGTCGGTTAAAATTTTGCTATTACGACTTTATGTAAACCCTTGTCTGTGCTTTAAAATATACCTAATGTTGAATCATGGGCATTTACACTTACAACATTTAACTAAATAACAGTTAAAAAGATATTGGTTTCCCTTGAAGATTAAAACTTTCATATGCAGAAATGTAATAATCCCTCAACTCTACTATCTGTCATAAAATCATGTTACCCTAGTTATAGTAACCGAAATCACACCTGTTTTCCTGGTGCTGTTTGATTTCAGTCTCAACTTGAAACCCACATTTCTATTGGATTCATCTCCCAATCAAAGTTCAGACAGTAATTTACAGGAGGTAAATCCAACATGCTTGGTCCACTTCTCAGTCACAGCCCTTTTCTCTTCTGTATGCATCATTCATGTAACATTTTATTATATCTGATGATATGGGTAGTAACAACCTGCTACATATTTTGGTTGATAAAACCTCTGCTCAGGCTGAAGACGAACAAAACTTTGTGCTCGAATAAATATGAGGTCAACAAACTAATTTAACTGACTTTGAAAGCAGGAGACTGAGTGTACTTCTGTAACATCATAAAAATCACTGACCTTTCTACTTCATAAACCTCTTGTTTTTTGTTTATAAGTCTATCTAGTCCCTATGGCCAATGGCAGCACTACCCTGTCAGGCGTGGATAATTTGCCAGGTGGGTCGTCTCTGTGGCTTGCGTGCTGCTGGCTGATCAGATATCAGAAAGTGGCACAAACAGATTCAACCATGACTTCATGCTGGAGGAAACTTCACAGCACGCGAACATCAGAGCAGGTCTCATCAGACAGCTGCTGCTGCTGCTGCTTCTACAGTGGACAAACACAAACACACACGCACGCACGCACGCACGCACACACACACGCACACACACACACACACACACACACACACACACACACACACACACACACACACACACACACACACATCTCAACATGTTGAGCTTTTGAAAAAATACTGTGGATCATGGATTGTTGTCTGTTTTTATAAGCAGTTGCCTGGTGGCATCAATCTGACTTACTTTCACCTAAATATGTTGATCATGTGCGTCGACTCAAACTCTTTAAAACACTCTTTTCTGTATGAAGTGAGAATAATCTTTCATGTGAAAATAGATCTTGTATAGCATCTGATTTCTGCCAAAACATAATTTAGAAATGAAAAAACTGGCTTTGTAAAGATTTCTTTTGCCTGGATCAGAAGCCAGATTTTGTGATAAAAAAGTCAAACAGATGAAATTTAAAGTCCAAATTTTCACTACTTATCTGTAATTTGACCTTTTGTTATCATACTTTTCTCACTTTTTGTCTAATAATGTTGCCTTTTTCACAAAATTTGATTTGTGATCTCAAAATTTTGACTTTTTTCCTATAATATTGACTTACTCTCAAGACTATGACTTTCTTTCATTTAGTTTTGACTTTATCTCAATATTTCGACTAGTTATCTCATAACTTTGACTATATAATCTCAAAATTATGACTTTTTATCTAACTTTTTTGGCTTCTTTTATTATTTTGACTTCGTCTCAAAATTTTGACTTTATATCTCATAGTCTTCACTTTGAGGTTGGGGAATCAGAATAATACCAGTAGCCCAGTGCAGCTACTTTTATAATAATCAAAGGTCTGTATGTCACCCTATTTCTTAGGGTTATGTGATAAAAAGAGCATGAGTGTCATTATTTTCCATTACAGTAGCAATAAAGAGGAGTGCAGAAAATGTTGTGGTTGTTGAAGTTTCCCTTTAGCATCCCTGTGAATGGTGAAGAAGAGTGAAAAGACATAGGTTTTGAATAAAGACTTTCATTAACTAAAGCAGCACAGACATGAAACAGCAGCAGACACTAAAGTCATTCAACAGTAACAATTAACCTGCAGCTCAACCCTGCAGTCAATAACTCATCCATCTTTAGTGCAGTGAAAATATGTTTTAGTGTTCGTTCAGTCAAAGGAAAGGTTATTTTATGTTTTTTTTTTAAAATAATTTCCTTTCATGTATGAACACAAGCAGGATTTGTGCACTTGATCCTGGATAATTCTGGTGGAAGCTGTCGCTGCATTTCAGAAAATTAAATCAAACTGACTGAAAAGCCTCTTAATACCTGCCTGCATGCAACATTTCCACATCCTGCTTTCTCTTTCAGATTTTAATTATCAGCATGCTGTCACTTTTAACTAATCTCAATCTGAATGATATATTTAATAAAACATTAACAGGATTTAATAATTGCCCTTAATCTGCAAGGCATGAAATGTATAATGACTTGCATACAAAAGCGAACATCACCACCATCTGATTGCCTGTCTGTTTCCTATTCACATCAAATATGTGTGCACATCCATGCACATGCACCTGTCCATGGCTGGTATAGCACGTGTCCTCATGATATGTAAGTACAGAGAGCCTATTCTCATTTCAACTTAACAACTCTCCATATGAGAGGTGATCAGGTATCCATTAACTTCTTTGTCCTCCATCCATCACTGTGCCTCTCTGCTACTCATCCCAACACTTAAACTCCAACACATTCAGTCGAGAGCGCTTGCAGCTCTGCAAACAAATCCTATAAACTCTAATTATTATTCATACAGTTTAGGCTTTATGATGGGAGCTCCTATAAATATCTCCACCCTCCTATTCTTTCTTTTTTACATACACATACTGTACAAGCGCGCTTATTCTACACACAAACACACAATTATCTGCCCTCTCTAACTCTCTCCTTGTTTTTATTTTCTTGCGTTCCTCTCTGATCAGCAACACAAAGCTCTGCAGGGAGGAGATAAAGTGTATTCTTCTTCTTCTTCTCCTTCTGCACCCTCTCTATCTGATCCCCCTCCCCCAACCTCAGCCTCCATCCTATCCCATCCTTTGCACCAGCTTGTGAGGACCAAACCAGGGAGGGAGATGCACCACAGCAGGAGAGGAAGATGAGAAAAAGATAGGATGAGTGCATGCTTCATCCTGCAGGATGAACAAAGCCATGTAGGTGATTTAGTAGCCACGCGACATCTGAGCTGCTGCTGGATTTACACCAAGCACTGGTTCGATTGACCAAGGGAGACTGAGTGCCCCTCTGACCTCCACAGGCCGGGATAAGTCAAAGTGAGTGTGAAAGGTTTATAAAGCAAGAGACTTAAGGAAGTGTTTAAGTACGATTGGATAGGTGTCAGAGTGGAAGAAAATGTGGTTTGAGATGCACACAGCACACACATTTCTATTGTTTTCAGTCCCACCTCCTTCCCTGATGTGATGTAGTCCCAAGGGTTGTAACTTATTCAGGCTTTATTTGATAATTCACCATACAAAGAGCTATAGAAGTAGAACAGACAAGAGTGACATGGATCCCTTAAGATGCTCTGGAGCCAGCAGGGTGCCCCTCTGAAGGATAAATTGTTTGATGTAATTTTCTTCTCACAGGAGCAGCAGGATTGGATGATGTATAATGATTCTGCCATGAAGCCTACAGCGTGGACAACACTTCATAGTAACTCATATGCAAAGCCCAGGAGAGCTTTCTTCCTCCTCCTCCTGTAATTGGTCCTTTGCCTGCAGGCTGACTTCACGTTGAGGGCGCCCCCGTGTGGCGGGAAGGAGAAGCGCGCACGCCGCGGGGGGTTTAAAAGCCTGAACTGAGGAGGAGCAGCCCACAGAACCAAGGAGCATCACATCGGGAAAAGTTTACCTCCAAATATCCCGCTCGACTCAGAGGACGGAGAATCAGCAGAGATGGCAACTCAGACCCAGCAGCCGCCGCACCTGCACCTGGCTGAGCTCACCGCAGCGCAGTTCATCGACATCTGGAAGCATTTTGACGCAGACGGTAAGTGCGCAAAGTATTTACACAGAGGCATGTGGCGTCAACTGAGTGGTCAAATAGTGCTTATTATGCCTAAAACTGTATTTTTCTCGACTTGAGTGTCTTATCATTTGAAATTTGGGTGTATTATAACTTTTCTATTACATCCATTTTTTCCATTAAAAGTTTGAATTTCTCACAGACTATAAGCGCAAAATATGGCAAAACAAAAATATCAGCGCTATGTCAAACTGAAGAAGAGTTAATTTCTTACAGTTAACCTTAATTTCTTTTTTGGTTGCATGCAAAATTTCTGATTTTACTTTGATGACATAATAGTTTATGTATTGTGGTAAAGCCTGTGTATCAATATCCTTGTAAAATATTCAATGCGCAAAATTCACAACGATGAGTTTATGTGATATGTTGCGTTTTTGTCGCTGTGGTGCTTTTACACACTGATGAGACACTGACTGCGCTCCGTCAGAGTTGAGTTGTGTGAGGAGGCTGCAGAGGAGGAGGAGGAGGCGGTGGAGAGAGTGGAAAAAGAAAAAGAGAAGAATGAAGGAGGATGAGGAGAAAAGAGGGTAAAAGTGAGGAAGGATGAGAGAGTGAAGAAGAGATGGGGGAGGGAGGTTGGAAAGGGGAGAGAGAATCAGAAAAAGAGAGAGAGAGAGAGAGAGAGAGAGAGAGGGAGAGAGAGAGAGAGAGAGAGAGAGAG
>RPOG01000863.1:0-152940 GCA_008086565.1 Thalassoma bifasciatum | reverse complement strand
GTGTGTGTGTGTGTGTGTGTGTGTGTGTGTGTGTGTGTGTGTGTGTGTGTGTGTGTGTGTAATCACTGAAAGTAAGGCAATACAATGTAATTTAAGTATTAAAAACGAAAGCATTTATCATGCAGCTATTATAGAGCCTCTGGTTTTGCACATACACACTCACCACTGATACACTCTAAAAAACTGTAATTTAAGCAATTTTTTATTTTTATCTTTAGTAGAAAATGTCTTTTTAGACCTAACATGAGTCAAATTTGCCAGACCAGTACAGAAAAATGTCTTATTTCAAGATAATAAACATCAAAATTGATGGATGGAAGGAAAAAAAATCTGCAAATGAGGTAAGAAAAAAGTTTCTGGCATTTAGACATTATTCTAATTTCAAGAAACTGGACAAGCAAATTTTCTTACCCCGTTGGCAGAGTTTTTATCTCATCACAAGCAATTCAGGCATCATTTTTGACTTTTAATATCTTAAAATTAGATATTTCCTGAACTGGTCTGGTAAATGTGGCTCATATTAAGTCTAAAATGATGTAAAAACAAGAAGAACACTTGCTTAGATCTCAGTTTTGCATAGTACATTACCACAATGTATCCATGGGAATTATTTTAATACTTTTCAGCAATTTGATTATGATTTGTCAGAGTTTTTGCAACCCAACAAAAGTATTTTATCAAAATGATTCAGGTTACTTTAAGTCACTAAAAGCCAACATGAGCCTGAAAGAGTTAAATACAAAATTAGCTGTTTAAGTCTGCAAGGACATTCAAGCAGCCCCCTTCAAATGTGGCACTGTTGCCTCAGAGCAAGAAGGTTCCTGGTTTGTTTCCTCAACTGGTACCTTAAAGTGGAGTCTGCATGTTCACCCTGGCATGAAATGGTTCTGGCCAAGTACTGCAGCTTCCTCCAACACATGGTCATCAGGTTGATGGTCACTGAAAATTACTCGTGGATGTGAGTGTGTGAGTCTGAGAGGTCGTCACATGGTAGCGCCGAGATTAGATGGCAACGTTTCCACCCTGTCTCCCGCTCATGACAGCGGAGAAAGGGTGCAGCCCCCAGCAACCCTGAAGAGGTGAAGCGGTAAAGATAATGGATGAATGTATGGATTTGCATTTGATGTGTTTTAGTGTGTGCGTGTGTGTGTGTGTTTTATTGTGTGTGTGTGTGTGTGTGTGTGTGTGTGTGTGTGTGTGCATACCAAGAGGACGTTGTCAGCATTGCACTGTAAAGTCCAATTTGTTAAATTTACTTTAAGCAAAAACATGTACACTTATTGCCTTTAATACTAACTAAGCATGACATGGAAACCTACGTTAAGAAAAACAGATTTTTGTGTGTTGGGCTTACTTAAAATTTTTTTGTTGTAGTGAACTTGTAGTTGAGTTTAGGCAAAGACTGCAGCCTTTGTAGCTACTCTGTTTATCCAAGTTTCACCCAAAACAAGAGTCAAATGGCTTTCTTCATTAGTTAAGTAACTGTTACTTCAGAAAAGCTAATAAGAACGAAAGTAAAACTAATAATAACTTAGTAAAAGGGACTCGTTATATTGAGTCAAGAGAGCTGTTGAGTTTTACAGTCTGAGCTGATGATGACACAACCTGACCTCACACCTCAGACAGTGCTGATGTGCATGTATGTAATTGTATAATGTGATGAAGGAAAGTGGTGTCAAAAGTGTAAAATGAGTAAACTTAAGACAATTAAGTATAGTAGCTTTTATGACCATGAAGTATAAGTAACTTGTTTCTAACAAGTGTTTGTAGCAGGTTACCAAAAACTGAGCAGGTTCACCTCAGTATTTCTGAGTTAATTTGATGTTTGTGTTTACAGCATGAGTCCTGTGGCTGTGAGTGTGAGAAGCTCTCACATCTGTGTCTGGTCTTTCTCTGGTCTTATTTCTGTCTCTTGAAAACTTGTATTTTGGGGATACCTAAGTGCTTGTCTCCTCTAAAATCCTTCAGCACCTGGCATATAAAAAATCTTTCATGGCAGTAAACAAAGCAGCCTGTCTGTTCGAGGTCTCTGCAGCGCCACTCACTTCTGTTTGCTGCTGTTTCTGCAACTGGCAGTGATGTGGCCCTTTATTTTTCCAGTTTAAGGGTTATTTTTAGTGTTTGAGGGGATGCTGGGATTTGCTTTTATTAATTTTATAATCCATTTATCACTCTGGAGTCAAAGGCAGCCTTAGCCCTTGTCTGTTTAGCAGCTAAACACGAAGCAAACTGGCCCAATGATCCAATCAAGTTGTCCACCAAAGAAAGGGTTTCTTTTACTTTTTTCTGTCTTCATCAAAAAAACTGGTGTAAAACTGTTCATAAATGTCATTGTGACACCAAAAATGTCATGTCTATCTTATAACGTCTTCAGGTAGACCTTTTCAGTGCCTTGTAATCAGGCAACCAACAGCTTTGTGGTCCGACCTTGATGATGGGGCTGAAGTTGATCACTTGAGAGCAGCAGGGAGCTCGGAGCAAAACCTCAGCAGGATCTTCTGGTGGTTAAAAGAGATGTGTTTTCATGCTCTGTGGGTTTGGGTGAGAGTTAATGCCAGGTCCTTGAGTAGAGTTGAGAGAGACTTGATCAATCTAGACTGCCTACCTTAAATTTTTTTTCTTTTGATGAGACAACAGCAATGTCAAAGTATTGTTGAGCTTTGGAAAATCTCATTAAAATGTCACTTTATCAGTTCTTATTTCCCAGACAGCATATTTTAGGCTTTTAAAAGATGATTTGTTTGCCATTTCAGGGGACACAGGCGAGTTCACCCCCAAAAACTCTGTAAAAAATAGGAAATGAAGAGATCCGTAAAAGCAAAACAGTGGCTAATTAATACAAAACTGCTCAGACCTGTAAGCCAGCCTTCTTTTTTTCCAACCACCGTCTTCAAGGAGCTCAATTGGAGGAATTTATTTGAAGTGCTCAGCTGGAGGCCACCGTACTAATGAGGGTGAAGAAACCCAAGCTAATTACTTCCTCACCTAGAGGCGCAGATCATGGACTGAGTTGCGTAAGAAACAAAAGGCTGTTGACTTTTGGGGCAAAAAAAAACATGAAGAAAAGTTTGGACCTCCCTTTAAGTTTTCAAAGCTGTGCCTTCAAATAGTATCATCCAATCTGAGTCTTTTCTTCATTTTATCTCCATTTTTATCTTAACATCTTGTTAAGTCATGATGTGAGCACAGCGATTTCAAGTGTAGAAAATGCAGCTTCCATTCTTCTATAGATAATTAGCATAATTAACCCAGTTTGTCTTTTCTTCTCGAATGTTCACTTTTTTTTTTAGTTTTAAAGCTTTCAGGGTCCTGATACAGGCTGCTTGAATCAAAGGACTTATTACTTGAGCCACTGGTTTGTGAATGACTCTACTGTAGCCTCAAGTTCAGCATTATAAATGTTGCCATGATTTTTATTTTGCTTATGAAACACTTTATTCCATCATTTATGTATAGACCACTGTGCTCAGAGAAAATGCCACTTCAAGAAGAAATGTCCCTCTCCCTAGAAATAGTCCAACTCAAAGTAACCGGGAGCCTTGTGCCCACTCAGTCTAAAACTGTCTATTTTGGGGTTATGCTGGGATGGATTTTTTACATCAAGGCAGCAACTGGTTGTTTTTCTTGACCACAGCTGCACAACAGCAGTGTCTGACCAAAGCAAAGCTCCAAATGGCTTCAGGGAAAACTAGGACAGCTGGAACAAGAGACAATCTGAAGAAATAATTTAAATTATCAAAATGAACACATGAAGGCTTTTCCTGACCGAATCATGTGTTTCTGGTGTGAGACTTTGTGCTGCTTTTAATCCTAAGTTTGATATCGTGATTGTTTTGGAGTCAGGGTGAAGCAATCAGCAGTGGAGCTGTGTTTGAAAGTGTTTTCGGAAGAAGGCGGTTGCATCTGCTCAGTGTGCAATGGTGCGCTCCATGTGGCAGCTGAGATTTATAATGCTGTTAAACTCTGACAGCAAGCCCCGGTGAACTGGGAACATTGTTGTGGGACTTTATTGCACGTCACAAGATTTGAACAGACTTGTACTTCAGAGTAGATTTTTGTGACCCTTACTTTCTTGACCTGAGACTCTGTACATCTAATTATTTATGTCTGCTCTAAAGAGAAAATTTTACCATTGGAACAATGTATTGATGAAATACAGTATACTTTGCTTTCTCTTATAGCACTTATTGAGGCAAACTCTTGCAAAAACAGTACTGCTAATACTTCTGAATAATTAAGCGAACCATTACAGGAGGTAAGGCTGAGTAAGGCTGGTCGGCAAGTGATTTGTTTATTGTCGTATTTCTTGGAAGGAGGAGTACACATTCAGATGCAAAATGCAAAAAAGTCTTTCCAGAGATCAAGTTTTGGCTGTGGAGCCCAGCTCTCTGTTGATACAGTGAACTCAATAATTTGGTAAAACTTCCTTGGTTCATGCATTACTTCACACAAGATTTCCTCGACAAACTTGACATAGCTGTTTGCAACCAAACAACAGCTACAGGACCAAGTAACATTGTGTCAGTGTAGCTGGTAAAACTAACCACTGCAGGGCCAAAAGGTCAATAAACCTATTTGATCCTGACCAGTGACTCTAGAAAGAACTGACGTCACTAAATTCTGCTCTTTGTGGGATATGAAGCCAAAAGACCTGGTGCAGATTAGATGTGTGCAGAAAGCTGGTACAGTCACAGGTTTGACGCCACATCGTCACTGTTTACCAAAACCTGAGTTAACACAGATAAAATCACAACGATCCCTTGGGTGGGTATAAGTCCATGTCAGGACAGATTCTCATGTTGGTTTGAAACCAATACTAGCTCAGCAACTGTCATGCTAATGTTGATGACGTTTTCTTTTGCCTTTCCTCTTCCACGTTCAAACAGCATCAGAAGAACTAACTAATGAACACATAAATGCTTTAGCACAGTTTTGGTTTGTATTTTAGTTTCATGCTTCCACCATTGTGAGACTGGTTGAGCTATAAGCTGCACTGCAGTTATTAAGTAGGGGGAGCTCTCAGTCTTTTAGCCTCACAATAAGTGATCACTCATGGCATTATTTTAATATGTAAGCAACAATCCAGATGAAAAAAATTAGACACAGATGTTTGTTTTTCCCTGACACTCAGTTCTTCTGACTTGACGGCTCCCCGTGGTAGTTGCAGAGGAAACACAATACTTTCAACCCAAAGGTTAAAAGTTGTTGATGTTTTAGGTTTAATATCTCAATGTCTGCTGGATGAAAACCAGGATGTTTACAATGCAAGCTCACTCCCCAAACTAAGAATATTTCAGCTCTCAACATACGAAACTCTTGGGTCATGTTTTTTTTAAAAAAGACAAGAAAAAAAAGATCACAAAGCCTTAACCCTTCTGTTTGCTATCATATCTGAGCTACAATTTATCTTCATGCCTATCAGCATCTCCTGATACCACTAATATACCAGTCTAAACAAGAGAACACCATCGCCCTCTTTAACTGATGATTTTAGTCACTTTTTTAGGAAAATTGTATATTTGCCATAGTCAGCTCTTGGGGATTCTCTCCACCTCTGGTAAAATGATCAACATCCTATTTGAAAAGAAAATGCTGTTTTTGCTTCAGTGTTATAGTGGCCTGAATCAATTGTTTACTTTATTTGGTTCAGTTTATTCTGTTTCCTGAAAAACTTGAAAACATTACTTAAGCCATCAGTTTAAGAGGGCAACAATATGACAAACCTAATCCACATGACAACAGATTTGTTGAATTAAGATTTAAATTTGGTTGGTTAGGTTGATGAAAGTCAAAGTCAGAACAACACGTAACATGTTATTTGAAGTAAATCTGTGTTTACCATTTTTTACAGTCGATTGCTGATTATTGCCTTTGTTGCTGTAGATAAGGTAACTGTCATTACATTCATAGCTCATTTCTTTTCNTGTGTGTGTGTGTGTGTAATCACTGAAAGTAAGGCAATAAAATGTAATTTAAGTATTAAAAACGAAAGCATTTATCATGCAGCTATTATAGAGCCTCTGGTTTTGCACATACACACTCACCACTGATACACTCTAAAAAACTATAATCTAAGCAATTTTTTATTTTTATTTTTAGTAGAAAATGTCTTTTTAGACTTAACATGAGTCAAATTTGCCAGACCAGTACAGAAAAATGTCTTATTTCAAGATAATAAACATCAAAATTGATGGATAGAAGGAAAAAAAATCTGCAAATGAGGTAAGAAAAAAGTTTCTGGCATTTAGACATTATTCTAATTTCAAGAAACTGGACAAGCAAATTTTCTTACCCCGTTGGCAGAGTTTTTATCTCATCACAAGCAATTCAGACATCATTTTTGACTTTTAATATCTTAAAATTAGATATTTCCTGAACTGGTCTGGTAAATGTGGCTCATATTAAGTCTAAAATGATGTAAAAACAAGAAGAACACTTGCTTAGATCTCAGTTTTGCATAGTACGTTACCACAATGTATCCATGGGAATTATTTTAATACTTTTCAGCAATTTGATTATGATTTGTCAGAGTTTTTGCAACCCAACAAAAGTATTTTATCAAAATGATTCAGGTTACTTTAAGTCACTAAAAGCCAACATGAGCCTGAAAGAGTTAAATACAAAATTAGCTGTTTAAGTCTGCAAGGACATTCAAGCAGCCCCCTTCAAATGTGGCACTGTTGCCTCAGAGCAAGAAGGTTCCTGGTTTGTTTCCTCAACTGGTACCTTAAAGTGGAGTCTGCATGTTCACCCTGGCATGAAATGGTTCTGGCCAAGCACTGCAGCTTCCTCCAACACATGGTCATCAGGTTGATTGGTCACTGAAAATTACTCGGATGTGAGTGTGTGAGTCTGAGAGGTCGTCACATGGTAGCGCCGAGATTAGATGGCGACGTTTCCACCCTGTCTCCCGCTCATGACAGCGGAGAAAGGGTGCAGCCCCAAGCAACCCTGAAGAGGTGAAGCGGTAAAGATAATGGATGAATGTATGGATTTGCATTTGATGTGTTTTAGTGTGTGTGTGTGTGTGTGTGTGTGTGTGTGTGTGTGTATGTGTGTGTGTGTGCATACCAAAAGGACGTTCTCAGCATTGCACTGTAAAGTCCAATTTGTTAAATTTACTTTAAGCAAAAACATGTAAACTCATTGCCTTTAATACTAACTAAGCATGACATGGAAACCTACGTTATGAAAAACAGATTTTTGTGTGTTGGGCTTACTTAAAAAAAAATTTGTTGTAGTGAACTTGTAGTTGAGTTTAGGCAAAGACTGCAGCCTTTGTAGCTACTCTGTTTATCCAAGTTTCACCCAAAACAAGAGTCAAATGGCTTTCTTCATTAGTTAAGTAACTGTTACTTCAGAAAAGCTAATAAGAACTAAAATAAAACTAATAATAACTCAGTAAAAGTGACTCGTTATATTGAGTCAAGAGAGCTGTTGAGTTTTACAGTCTGAGCTGATGATGACACAACCTGACCTCACACCTCAGACAGTGCTGATGTGCATGTATGTAATTGTATAATGTGATGAAGGAAAGTGGTGTCAAAAGTGTAAAATGAGTAAACTTAAGACAATGAAGTATAGTAGCTTTTATGACCATGAAGTATAAGTAACTTGTTTCTAACAAGTGTTTGTAGCAAGTTACCAAAAACTGAGCAGGTTCACCTCAGTATTTCTGAGTTAATTTGATGTTTGTGTTTACAGCATGAGTCCTGTGGCTGTGAGTGTGAGAAGCTCTCAAATCTGTGTCTGGTCTTTCTCTGGTCTTATTTCTGTCTCTTGAAAACTTGTATTTTGGGGATACCTAAGTGCTTGTCTCCTCTAAAATCCTTCAGCACCTGGCATATAAAAAATCTTTCTTGGCAGTAAACAAAGCAGCCTGTCTGTTCGAGGTCTCTGCAGCGCCACTCACTTCTGTTTGCTGCTGTTTCTGCAACTGGCAGTGATGTGGCCCTTTATTTTTCCAGTTTAAGGGTTATTTTTAGTGTTTGAGGGGATGCTGGGATTTGCTTTTATTAATTTTATAATCCATTTATCACTCTGGAGTCAAAGGCAGCCTTAGCCCTTGTCTGTTTAGCAGCTAAACACAAAGCAAACTGGCCCAATGATCCAATCAAGTTGTCCACCAAAGAAAGGGTTTCTTTTACTTTTTTCTGTCTGCATCAAAAAAACTGGTGTAAAACTGTTCACAAATGTCATTGTGACACCAAAAATGTCATGTCTATCTTATAACGTCTTCAGGTAGACCTTTTCAGTGCCTTGTAATCAGGCAACCAACAGCTTTGTGGTCCGTAACCTTGATGATGGGGCTGAAGTTGATCACTTGAGAGCAGCAGGGAGCTCGGAGCAAAACCTCAGCGGGATCTCCTGGTGGTTAAAAGAGATGTGTTTTCATGCTCTGTGGGTTTGGGTGAAAGTCAATGCCAGGTCCTTGAGTAGAGTTGAGAGAGACTTGATCAATCTAGACTGCCTACCTTAAATTTTTTTTCTTTTGATGAGACAACAGCAATGTCAAAGTATTGTTGAGCTTTGGAAAATCTCATTAAAATGTCACTTTATCAGTTCTTATTTCCCAGACAGCATATTTTAGGCTTTTAAAAGATGATTTGTTTGCCATTTCAGGGGACACAGGCGAGTTCACCCCCAAAAAATCTGTAAAAAATAGGAAATGAAGAGATCCGTAAAGCAAAACAGTGGCTAATTAATACAAAACTGCTCAGACCTGTAAGCCAGCCTTCTTTTTTTCCAACCACCGTCTTCAAGGAGCTCAATTGGAGGAATTTATTTGAAGTGCTCAGCTGGAGGCCACCGTACTAATGAGGCTGAAGAAACCCAAGCTAATTACTTCCTCACCTAGAGGCGCAGATCATGGACTGAGTTGCGTAAGAAACAAAAGGCTGTTGACTTTTGGGGCAAAAAAAAACATGAAGAAAAGTTTGGACCTCCCTTTAAGTTTTCAAAGCTGTGCCTTCAAATAGTATCATCCAATCTGAGTCTTTTCTTCATTTTATCTCCATTTTTATCTTAACATCTTGTTAAGTCATGATGTGAGCACAGCGATTTCAAGTGTAGAAAATGCAGCTTCCATTCTTCTATAGATAATTAGCATAATTAACCCAGTTTGTCTTTTCTTCTCGAATGTTCACTTTTTTTTTTGTTTTAAAGCTTTCAGGGTCCTGATACAGGCTGCTTGAATCAAAGGACTTATTACTTGAGCCACTGGTTTGTGAATGACTCTACTGAAGCCTCAAGTTCAGCATTATAAATGTTGCCATGATTTTTATTTTGCTTATGAAACACTTTATTCCATCATTTATGTATAGACCACTGTGCTCAGAGAAAATGCCACTTCAAGAAGAAATGTCCTTCTCCCTAGAAATAGTCCAACTCAAAGTAACCGGGAGCCTTGTGCCCACTCAGTCTAAAACTGTCTATTTTGGGGTTATGCTGGGATGGATTTTTTACATCAAGGCAGCAACTGGTTGTTTTTCTTGACCACAGCTGCACAACAGCAGTGTCTGACCAAAGCAAAGCTCCAAATGGCTTCAGGGAAAACTAGGACAGCTGGAACAAGAGACAATCTGAAGAAATAATTTAAATTATCAAAATGAACACATGAAGGCTTTTCCTGACCGAATCATGTGTTTCTGGTGTGAGACTTTGTGCTGCTTTTAATCCTAAGTTTGATATTGTGATTGTTTTGGAGTCAGGGTGAAGCAATCAGCAGTGGAGCTGTGTTTGAAAGTGTTTTCGGAAGAAGGCGGTTGCATCTGCTCAGTGTGCAATGGTGCGCTCCATGTGGCAGCTGAGATTTATAATGCTGTTAAACTCTGACAGCAAGCCCCGGTGAACTGGGAACATTGTTGTGGGACTTTATTGCACGTCACAAGATTTGAACAGACTTGTACTTCAGAGTAGATTTTTGTGATCCTTACTTTCTTGACCTGAGACTCTGTACATCTAATTATTTATGTCTGCTCTAAAGAGAAAATTTTACCATTGGAACAATGTATTGATGAAATACAGTATACTTTGCTTTCTCTTATAGCACTTATTGAGGCAAACTCTTGCAAAAACAGTACTGCTAATACTTCTGAATAATTAAGCGAACCATTACAGTAGGTAAGGCTGAGTAAGGCTGGTCGGCAAGTGATTTGTTTATTGTCGTATTTCTTGGAAGGAGGAGTACACATTCAGATGCAAAATGCAAAAAAGTCTTTCCAGAGATCAAGTTTTGGCTGTGGAGCCCAGCTCTCTGTTGATACAGCGAACTCAATAATTTGGTAAAACTTCCTTGGTTCATGCATTACTTTACACAAGATTTCCTCGACAAACTTGACATAGCTGTTTGCAACCAAACAACACAGCTACAGGACCAAGTAACATTGTGTCAGTGTAGCTGGTAAAACTAACCACTGCAGGGCCAAAAGGTCAATAAACCTATTTGATCCTGACCAGTGACTCTAGAAAGAACTGACGTCACTAAATTTTGCTCTTTGTGGGATATGAAGCCAAAAGACCTGGTGCAGCTTAGATGTGTGCAGAAAGCTGGTACAGTCACAGGTTTGACGCCACATCTTCACTGTTTACCAAAACCTGAGTTAACAGATAAAATCACAACGATCCCTTGGGTGGGTATAAGTCCATTTCAGGACAGATTCTCATGTTGGTTTGAAACCAATACTAGCTCAGCAACTGTCATGCTAATGTTGATGACGTTTTCTTTTGCCTTTCCTCTTCCACGTTAAAACAGCATCAGAAGAACTAACTAATGAACACATAAATGCTTTAGCACAGTTTTGGTTTGTATTTTAGTTTCATGCTTCCACCATTGTGAGACTGGTTGAGCTGCAGCTGCACTGCAGTTATTGAGTAGGGGGAGCTCTCAGTCTTTTAGCCTCACAATAAGTGATCACTCATGGCATTATTTTAATATGTAAGCAACAATCCAGATGAAAAAAATTAGACACAGATGTTTGTTTTTCCCTGACACTCAGTTCTTCTGACTTGACGGCTCCCCGTGGTAGTTGCAGAGGAAACACAATACTTTCAACCCAAAGGTTAAAAGTTGTTGATGTTTTAGGTTTAATATCTCAATGTCTGCTGGATGAAAACCAGGATGTTTACAATGCAAGCTCACTCCCCAAACTAAGAATATTTCAGCTCTCAACATACGAAACTCTTGGGTCATGTTTTTTTTAAAAAAGACAAGAAAAAAAAGATCACAAAGCCTTAACCCTTCTGTTTGCTATCATATCTGAGCTACAATTTATCTTCATGCCTATCAGCATCTCCTGATACCACTAATATACCAGTCTAAACAAGAGAACACCATCGCCCTCTTTAACTGATGATTTTAGTCACTTTTTTAGGAAAATTGTATATTTGCCATAGTCAGCTCTTGGGGATTCTCTCCACCTCTGGTAAAATGATCAACATCCTATTTGAAAAGAAAATGCTGTTTTTGCTTCAGTGTTATAGTGGCCTGAATCAATTGTTTACTTTATTTGGTTCAGTTTATTCTGTTTCCTGAAAAACTTGAAAACATTACTTAAGCCATCAGTTTAAGAGGGCAACAATATGACAAACCTAATCCACATGACAACAGATTTGTTGAATTAAGATTTAAATTTGGTTGGTTAGGTTGATGAAAGTCAAAGTCAGAACAACACGTAACATGTTATTTGAAGTAAATCTGTGTTTACCATTTTTTACAGTCGATTGCTGATTATTGCCTTTGTTGCTGTAGATAAGGTAACTGTCATTACATTCATAGCTCATTTCTTTTCTGAGACAGTTTCACCCAGAGTTTGATTAAACAGCTGTTAAAGGATAAACCTGTCATCACTCAGCGTGACTGTTCACAGATGATAATGAATTATTCACAGTTTCTGTTTGAATAATAAGAGAAAAGCCGAAGTGAAGGTGACTGGAGGGATATGTTGTGAGCCTTGTTTCCACGCACAGAGCTTTGTGTTTTTACTCTGATTTGTTCATATCGAAACAACCAGCTCATCCCAGGCACAGATGGTGGTGTGGTGCACCTATGACACTCAGTGATCAATCTGGAGGGAGATGATGAGACTGGGGGAGGAAAGGGGCAGTGGTCAGTATGCAAAGAAGATGAGAGGATCAGAGATTAAGAGATGAAGGGGGGGCTGAATCCATACACTTTGCTCTATACGTCAGTGTTTAATTTAGAATTGAAGCAACAATTTCTTAACGTGTATTTTGTTAATGATAAAAGGCATTCAACCCCCGAGCCCCACTGGGATTGTGGACAGATGGGACTCATTCTTATGATTAAAACGGGAGAGCAGAACGTCCTATATGTTACTCTGACTTGCGGGGAAATAATTTTATTAAATCATCCTCCATGTGGTTGTCTAAGAAGTTCAAATCTGAACACAGGGACAGAATGCCCCAATAAGCATCAATCTGCCCACTTTCACCCTCTTAGGCAAGAAAACCCTCATTATACCGTTTACACTCCAACTGCACTGCTGGGCTCTTGTGGTGTGTTTTCCTCTGCTGCAACACATCACTGAATCTCCACAATCCCTGATGCTGCATTATGCCAATTTGGCTGAGACATGTGGATGAGCAAAGACTTAATTTTCTAGACAAGAGCTTTCTTGTGTAGGGTTCCCTCAGATAATCAAAGTGAGTTTTTGATTAAGAAGTTTTGTGGAGATGATAGAGAGTGATAATCTTATATCTGCTGTTGTAGCACTCCAGGCTTGGATGTAAATGCCAAAGACTTCTGTCCTGATTTTTACACAAGAAAGCTGTTTCAAATACAGCTGGAAGGATGTTTAAGTCCCTCATACATTGTCAGCTCTGTGAACGGCTTAAATTAGTCCAAGCACTCAACACTATCAAAGTGGATAAGCACTAAGGCTTATTTGAAGTTCGAAGACCCCCAGTAATGTTTATTTTTTCATGCATATTGAAGACTTTCATCAAACTTCTGAAAAGTCAACCATCTTTAGGTTACTGGAGGCTTCATAACTAGTCTAATTCCTTTGGTTCCCCACAGGAAATGGTTACATTGAAGGGAAGGAGCTGGAAAACTTCTTCAGAGAGCTGGAAAGTGCCAGGCGAGGAGCTGGTGTGGTGAGCGTCTGATATTTGTTCACTTAGATTGAATAAAAGTGACACAGCTTGATACTGGTTCAGATTTAATTGTCAACTGTTTGACATCAAATTATTCAGTCCAGCTTTAGTCCTTTGATTATAAGAATTAAAAGAGGACTAAATCTACTTAAGCAATCTTTCCTAGAAATCACACACACTGCTAATTTGCACTGCTGAGATGAGGCCTGTGAGTTTTAATTTTATTCAGAGTAGGAGACAGAAAATTACATAAGAACCCGAATATGATGAGAGAAAACAAATGGCATCTAAAGTTGATTACTGCTGACACTGTAAACATATTAATTACCAACATTTTTTTATTATGTTGACTAGAAAAAAGTTTTCTGGATGGTATTTAGAGTCACAGGAAATTAACTGCTACTGAAAATGTTTGGAGGATTTGTAGGGTAAGATTTAAAAAGGTTTTGTCTTTGATACAGAAATAAAAGGACAGGGCTGTGTGATCATGCCTCTCTTTCATTTTTATTGTTTTTCAGGATCCTACACATGCTGCGTTCAAAGAGAAGATGAGAGAGTTCATGGCCAAGTTTGACAAAAATGCTGATGGGAGAATTGAGATGACAGAGGTAAAAAAAATATTTAAAACTACCTTTTCAACTCTTTTTCTTGTGTTATAAATTTACCTCAATTTAAAGTATCTATAAAGTCATAGCCACTGTTTATGTATTAAGTTTTGAATATTTTCTCTAAGGCCATAATCATTAAACCATGGAACATAAAAAAGCCTCTAAAGTAATTTGTCTCTTATGTTCTGCTCCGTAGCTGGCTCAGCTCCTGCCCACCGAAGAAAACTTCCTTCTCTGTTTCAGAGAGTTTGTGGGGTCCAGCGCTGAATTCATGGCAGTAAGTGTGGATTTGTCTGCATCCTTCATCTTATTGATGACACACTGCAAACACAGCAGTGTTTTACAAGGCATTGCATGACATCTTATTGTATCATATGTACCGAACTTTACAGTGTCACATTGTATCAGAAAACTTTTCAAACTCACCAAGCTACATCTCAATTGAATGCATTGTATCAAATATAATGTTTTCCTAATTTAATTGGAATGCATCCAGTCTTGTCTTTCAATCCTACCCTGGTGTGCTTTGTTGTATCAAGCCATAAAACTAATTTCATTGTATTGTGTCTGGTGTCTGTGTGGCGTGGTGTATTTTCATCAAACTAAGCTTTGTATTGTATCTTATCATATAAAATTAGACCCCCATCTTCTCAGTTTCAAAAAGTTACTGCCTACTTTACTGAGTTGCAAAAACTCCCAAAATGCCCCTTCACTCCATCGCAGCTGCTCCTGTGGGACCCATGTTCAGCTGCCCCACAAATCCTTCTGTTTCCCTGCCAAGTCAGGACACCTTGTTTGTGTGGAAAACTTCCTCCAAGCTTGTCAATTGTTAATTCACAGCCTGGAAGCCATGTCTAAAACTCAACCTCAAGCAATGTTAAGTACTGTACCGGAGCAGATTTTACTGGTCTGGGGCTTTTCTTACAGATGAAAGAAGACTTAAAATAAAGATTTAAGAGAAAAAAACTAACTTTGAGAATTTGAAAAAAAAAACGCCTGTAGCTACTTG
Source organism: Thalassoma bifasciatum (assembly GCA_008086565.1). NCBI lineage: Eukaryota > Metazoa > Chordata > Actinopteri > Labriformes > Labridae > Thalassoma > Thalassoma bifasciatum. Next base: position 138,207 of record RPOG01000863.1, on the reverse strand, counting down.
TTCACCACTCCACATTAAACACTATCAGAGACTTCTCTTCTCTTTCCGTTGCATACGTTAAAGAATTGCTCGGAAATAGCAAAAGCCTTGCACATCTGGTCCTCTGTAACTAATAACAACATACCTACACTTGCTGAAAACCCTCCCAGACCCAAGCCTGGGGAGGGCTTTCAGTACTGGGATGCTCGGACTCCTCTGTGCGTTAAAGCTATTCTCAGACAGACATACATTATGAATGGAGCACAGCTTTCTGCTGGGGGAAGGTAGTGAGTGCTGGCAGGATTTAGGTATCCATCTTTGATAAGAGCTTTGACAAACTCTAAATTTAAACAATATCAGATGCAACCCTCATGCCTCTTTCATTTCTCGTCGTCTTTGTGTTTGTGTTTGGCGACATCTATCATACCTGATGATATAGAAAACGGTAGAGCACAGTTCTACTGAGAGCTACTGTAATAATATCCCTCTTCTTCTGCAGGCCTGGAGGAGATACGACTCTGACCGCAGCGGTTACATTGAGTCGAATGAGCTGAAGGTAAAATACATACATCAAACCCTGCAAATCCTAATTAAGCCATGCAGAATCATTTGGGCTACATGCCAACAACACAGCTGCTCTGACAGCAGTGCAGCACGCTCACAGAGGCTCTGTCACTCAGAGAAACATGCTCAGTGCAGCACTGAGTATTAATAATACTAATACACTTAATTACCAGGAATCTGTAGAATGACGTTTATATTGTTGTGATTGTTCATTGTCTGCCTCAATATTATGGATGCACAACTGTTTCTGTAGGTGGTGGGTGTGTAATACCAGAAGTTGCTGATATACAGTGTGCATGTGCAGACTTTTCATTTCTGCAATGAAACCGTGTTCAATTTCACGATTAGATGCTACATATTTTAGTGATGAAGTTCAAAATGAGGTAGCCACTCTTAGCCTTTAGAGAAAAAACATTCACCTGCACATTCTGATCTCAAACAACCACTTGTTTTCACCATACCTGCTAATCACCAATCACAGATTTCATGGAGTTTTTCTGTTCTCAGGGCTTCCTGTCAGACCTGCTGAAGAAAGCAAACAGAAGCTATGATGAAAAGAAGCTCACTGAGTACACCAAGACAATTGTGAGTATTGAAACTCTTAACTTCAGAACAAGAAAAATCAACAAGTTTGGTTTAAAAATCTGACTTATTTTTTAACAAATCAGTGTTTTGAATAAACACCTCAAGCATTAGGAAACACTAATGGCAGTGGCCCTGGATGTTAACATTAATAACAAAAGTTTCTACCACTACGGCACCCTCATTTTCTTTGTAGCATTCTCAGTTTAGGTGCAATAAAAGCTTAGGACCCCTCATTACTCCTCACCTTATTTTCTGTGATGTCTCCTCCTTTTATGTAGCTGAGGATGTTTGATCTTAATGGTGATGGTAAGCTGGGTCTCTCTGAGATGGCGAGGTGAGTGCGTTTGTAAGTGGTCTGTTTGAATATTTTAAACTTCTCTTAAAAGTTACTAAAAACATGAACCTTTACCTGTTTGTACCTCAGGCTTTTGCCAGTCCAGGAAAACTTCCTGCTGAAGTTTGAGGTAGGATTACCCTCAAATTGAGTGATCCAAAGAGAAATGTCGCACAATTGCACAGTTGAACGTTATTGGATCAAGAGGATTATTTGTTGACAAAGTCCTGAACGGACATATGTGACAGTGACACAAATGTGTTCTTAGTTATGTTAAGCCCATCAGGAATTATACAGCTGGGAGTTTTTATAGTCTTTAAAGCAGATACATCTTTCTAACAGGAACAGAGAACAGCTTTAAGGTCGGATTGAACTGATTTAATGTTTGTTCTGAATGAAGTGAGTTCATGACTTTAATTTACATTTTAAATAGAAAGTAGCTTATCTTGCACAAATCCACATAAATTCTTAGCTGAAGACATTATTTGTGAAATCCAAAGATCCTGTGTAGCCTACAATATTCTGAAGCTTAGAGTTCAACATTTTTAGTCCAGTGACAATGTTAATCTGCACATACCTCCTGCATGTATTTTGTCATGTGTGTTTCCATTTGCACATGCTAGCTTTAGTGAACAGATCTGCAATTCCTTTCGGACAGAGGATTAGTCCGTCTGATCAGGATTAACTCAACTCTAGTCCCAGTTATCATAATCTGCATGGATTAATATCAGTTCTGGATCTGGTGGGGCTTTTAACGCTCTCAAGAAACATCTCTAACAATCCCCCCCTCTTTCTTCTACTCAGGGCATCAGGCTCACGGTTAAAGAATTTGACTCCCTCTTCACCTACTATGACAAGGTAAAAACAGCATGAGTGTTTCTGGGTTTTCTTTCATCTAGCTTTATTTTTATTATGTGTTTTATGCATTAAAATGCCCTCTTCCATGTTTTTCATGAGAGAACTTATGTCACATCAGATGGGTTTAGGAGGATTGAGTGATAAGGCTCTGACTGTCAGTATCATACTCAGGTATTTACTATAAATTCAAGGGCTTCCTTACAGTTAGTAATAATGGACTAAATCACATTTTCTGATCTGGGTGTAAATCCCAAATACAGTCATGAACGTCAAATTGCTATTGATATTTTGTAGTTTTGAGTGAACTAGCTTAATGTTAGCTGGTTGAGTTGTCCATTATTGTGGTATTGCATCACACTGTAATAACTTGGCCACTGTTTGATGATAATGTTGACTTTCAGGTCACCAAATTCAGAATTTTTTGTCAGCTAATATTGTAGTTCCAGGACGCTCATGTGTTAAATTTACATCTGCTCTAGTTCAAAGTATAACAGAGCATAAGTACAGTCTGTCACAGCCGCAGAGTTTTTAATTGGATTGAAAACTATTTTTCCAACCTCTTGTGTGGTCTCTGTCTCCAGGATGGTAATGGCTACATTGACGAGCAGGAGCTGGATGCTTTGCTGAAGGACCTCTGTGACAAGAACAAAATGGTAATGAATAGTTAGCCCATTGATTGATCCGTTCAGGTTACTTTCCCCCTTCCAAATATAGAACAGAAATAGAAAAGCTGTCTCTGCAGTGTACTGTAAGTTTTCTCCACCCAAAGAGCACTTTATAAACTTCTCTGTGCGCCTGCTGTTTTATTTCTGTCAGGACGTGGACTCGACAGGGCTGGTGGGCCACAAGAAGAGCATCATGGCTCTGTCTGATGGTGGGAAACTGTATCGCACTGAGCTGGAGATAGTACTTTGCCGGGACTCTAATCTGTGACCTCCAAGGCTGGGACCCTGACACCCCCTTGCCCCCGCCGATCCACATCCTCCTCCTTCCTACCTCCTGATGTAACCTGGTGCATGTGTGACCCTTAACTTCGCTTCACAACTTAGAGTAAAAACAAAAAGTGCTCCTAAGAGCTCAAAGTGTACTGCTGGCCCTGCAGATTTAGCTTTTTAACCCTCTGAGGTTCTTTCTACTCATTTTTTAATGTTTCATGCAGTCCCACATTTCATTAGCTAGAGCAGTGTTTACAATATTGTATTGTGTTATATTTATTTGACTTATATGCATTTGTATTTTTACATTCATCTAGAAATGTTCCTCTTCCACTTTATCTGAAAGTAATGAATATGTTCTGTATCATTTTTTAAATTGAGTTATTTGTTTTGTTAAATTTAATATGATCCTGTTTTATTTCATGATGAGGCTTGTACTGTTCTATTTAAGATATATTAAAGATATAATGAGAGAATGAATAAATATGACATGACAACTCTTGTCCCTGTTATCCTCTCTCATTAAAAAGTTATACTTCATATCTAAATGCTGCTCTGTTACACCTGAGCTCTTAGAGGGATCATGCTAATGGTGTCACTGCTGCCGTAGTGAATGCTGTTTAATCTTTTCTCCCAGTGCTTTGGAAAAGAAATAATTCCTTCCCCTTGTTTCTCAGCGTTCTGTGGTTCCAGAGAAGACTGCAGATGCCCAGAGCAAGAGTGTTTTCTCCAGAGTGCTCCACCTTCACTTTCTAATCTCTTGGTAACACAAAGTGTGATGTCGAAAAAGCTTGTGCTGCTTCATTTTTCATGGAGCAGACTCTCTGAAGCTTCTGTGCCACTTTGAGATGAAGTGAACTGAGCGGGACAAGCTAAGAGATGCGAGACAACAAAAATACAACAGGATGAAATGTTTTGCACTCTCTACATATATACAAACCTGCTTTAACACAGAAAGAAAATAAGACATGGCAACACAAGATTTGTATGTTTGAATAATTGAAATATGTCACTGTCTGAGAGAAATGCATGTATTTGAGCCTTGATGGACAAAACATAAACTCTGATTATAGGCTATGTATCATATTTGAATAAAAGCACATCTTTCTTTTAGATTCAGTATAAATTATTCAACATTTACCAGTAACAAAAACCACAGAGGGCAGTTCTTTCTGAAAGATGCTGCCTCAGTTCCCTCTTAGCATTTGCCCTTTTCTATTTCCTTTTATAGAAGAAGGGAAAAAAAAGTCAAAACACCCCCATATTTCAGCATCTTGGAACAGTCCACCTTCCATCAATTAATAATCAGCTCTTTCATCTTTAATTAAACCCACTATCTTTAAAGCACACGCCCTCACTGTAGCAACACAAACACACACACTCACACAAAAAACAATACAGTATAACAATACTCAGTTCCTTCAGCGAATGTTCACACACAGGGACAAACAGAGGAACACACACTCACACACAAACACAGAGAGAGAGAGTGAAGGCTGAGCTGCAGTTTGAGCAGTTAGCTGCTGACAACAAGAAAAAATAGAGTTATATCCGCTCTGATTCCTTCACACACATCAGTGTGAGGAACGAGACGAGCGAGAGAAAAAGACAGATGAGATTCCCTCTGTTATTTACCCTCTGTACAGCTGTGCACGCACACACGCTCGCACACACACACACACACACACACACACACACACACAGACTCTGGGCAACCCAGTTAAGTGAACTTATTTGAATTTGAAAACAGCTGATGTAATATATTTGAGACATATATTTTCTCCGTTTCAGTCATTAATCTTAATTTTCTTCTCTTCCTGAACATAAGGGGATTTTTCTCTTGTTGGATTGAAGTAAACTGCACCAAAATGTCAGATTAAAACTATGTTCATTTTTTAGTTTTGAGTCACAGCAGTGTTTTCAAAGACATGAATATTGTTCCAGAAATTTCTGGTCCCCCAGAACTTATATGCAAATACCAGTGATATTTTTGGATCTTCATCTAATTGTGTCTCTCTTACACAGGGGACACCGGGGACGATGTTCTTGTTTCTTTTGTTTCTTAATGAGAGAGAAATCACAGAAATCATAACGCAGCATCCAAATGAAAATCAGATAAACCCAGATGTTTTATACATGTATCACACACACAAACTAAAAGAGTCAAAATACAACCCACTTTTTATTCTAGATTATATCATTTTTCCTCTGTTTTCCATTCACTTTTGTTTTTATCACAGTGACAGTGTGAGGAACACAGGGCAGGACAAACAGCCCACACTATGTCAACTATGATTACTGCCAGTGATTTATGAAATCTTATGTCTAATGGTTTAGTTCCACCGCTTCACATCATTTTATCATAACAGCGGTCTGCAGGCACACATTCTATTAACCCTTTACTTCACAGACAGTCCAAGGCAATGGACAGATAATTAACATATGCTTTATTTGTACTGTGTGTTTAAAAATATAAATTTATTATCCTATTTCAGGGCCATTAAAGGGTTTGATATTAGTATGAATAGCTTCATATGACAGTGAGTGCACACATAAAGAATACAGTTTAAAACAAGGACTGAAGAAGCCCTGTTCAACCCTTAGTTATGTTCAGAAACAAATTTTCACTGTTCTTTTTTTATTTCTCCTCTTTTCTTTTCCTTTTTTCTCTCAGTATTTCCCTCCTTAATACCCCGCTCTCATCCTCTTCACAGAAATTAATTCTGTGACTTAATAAAACATACTATGGACTCGAGACAAAAAAAACTGCAAATAGATCATTTTTGTCCAACAAATTATAATTTAGAGTTCTGTGTGTGTGGATGTGAACTTTTGCTGATTTTTATGTTGGTTTTTTTTTTTTTTTTTTTTTTTTAAATTTGCAAATCTTCCTCTCACACTTGCAGTCCCACACAAGAGCCAACTGTGTGTCCTGCTCTGCCACTATGTTGAGGTGCCAGTAAGGTGCCAGCAATTCAGCAGAAAAACCATTTCATGGACTTCCAGGCTCTGTTGTTTGATGTTTCTCCAGGTCTTTAGACCGACAGTGTGTTTGCTATTCTGGTGAGTCTGAAAGTGAAAACATACCAGGCTCTTGTCTCCACTTATAAGAGCAAAGGCTCAGTTTAAACACCTAACAATGAGGGAGAGAAGAGTGACATTTTACTCCATTTAATGACAAATAATGTTGTAGATATGAATGTGTGCTTTGATGAATGCAAGTCACTTTGTAGAGTAAAATCTGAAGGATGTCTCCATCTGGTGGGAAGCTCGAAACTAGTTTATTTTTGGACTTTGGAGCCATATGCAAGTGAAGATGTCAGGATATTTGATAATACTCAATGAAGTAATGCAGTGTTTTTATAAGGGAAATATTAAAAAAAGCAGCAACTGGTGAAAGAGCTGTACAAAGCACAAAAGAAACAATTAAAATAACCAAAGAAACTGAAAACATCTGTGAGGGGGGAGTAAAAACACTGACATCAGCATAAACATGATGAGGAGTCAGAGGTTGTGTTGGAGTGAACAGGACTCTGATCAGGACATTTTATGGCACTATGGTAACATTTGTACTTTTCTCCACAGTGGTCTGCTGTGAGGGCGGGGGGCACAGAGAGGGACAGGAGGAGACTGAATAGAATGGTCAGGAAAACTAGTTCTGTCCCAGACTGCTCCATGGACTCCTTCAAGGAGGTGGATGGATAGGAGCGCTCCTGCAGGTCATTCCTCCCGTCCCCAACAGGGCTCCACAACATCAGCACTACTGCCTGGTGTTAATGTAACCAGACTCACACCATTATTCAGGACATGAAACTATGTCATGTGTATTTTTTAATACTTATTGATATTTATTTATTCTTGTGTCCAATTTGTGGCAGATTTGTGCATTGTGAAGTTTTCTTACTTTCAGTTTTAATAACTGTGTTTTATTCTATTACTGTATTTTGCACACAGCTGCTGTTACAAAACAATTCCCCACAATGGGGATCTATTCTATTCTATTCTATTCTATTCTATTCTATACGAGGGTTACGAATGTATCAAGTGTCGCTCTAAAGATAATGCAATATTAAACAACACTGCCCTCAAGTGGACGCATAAAGTTATAGCAGATTCTTTTGCTACTAGGGTTACATAATCCCTTCAAACAAATTTATATCAAACAGATGCGTTTTTAAAAAGATTTTTTTTTGGCGACTCAACCATGTGCAAAAAAATTTAAGATGATTTTGAAGATCTTGGTGTTCTAACTCTTTCCATTGTGGATGCAATTACGTTCACTAAAGTCACAAGACAGTTTGGGATATTTCACTGCCATTTACACACAAATGCCTCTACAATATGGATAAAAATCAAAACTTATACATCATGACAGATTCAGCTGAGAAGAGAGGCAGGCGACAGGATACACCTATCATGCGTTGTGCCCACTGTACAAGCCTGAGGGGGCAGTGCTATGATCAGGGGTTTGTCAGGTCTAGGTTCAGCAACATTATACTTCATGACCAGACTTTGTCCATCAATGGATTTTTTTCTTTGCTAATTACACAGGCATATTCTAAGATGAAAATGCCAGGATTTATAAGGCTCAAATTGTGAAAGAGTGATTCAGGGAGCATGAGACATCTTTTTCACAAATGGATTGGCCTCCACTGAGTCCAGACCTCTGAGAGTTTTTGAGTTGTGTAGTGGTCAGACTCTCCCATCAACAATACAAGATCTTGGTGAAAAATTAATGCAACACTGGATGGAAATAAATTTTGGGACAATGCAGAAGCTTCTTGAAACAATTTTGGTGGCTTTTTTTCGGCCAGGCAGTCAAATTTGTAAAATGTACTTTTTTTCCCTCATTTTTCAGATTGTAATCTCAGGTCTGAATCACAGTGAGAGCAGGAATTACTCATCTGGGTTTACTGGGTTTACTTCGCTGTACTCACACTGTAACGTAAGGGTTGCCGCTCTGACGTCAGCGCGTACCGTCAGCGTAGCGCCTCGCTCGTACCTGCCCTTCACCGTCGTCCACATCCTGCTCGGCTCAGCTCCCAAGCGCAGCACAACCATGGCCCTGCTCAAGTCAAACAAGGTGATCCTCTGTTTGGGAAACATTTCCCCGTCCCTGGGGGTTCTGTCCACCCGCAACAGGTGAGTTATAAGGAATAAAACGCCAAAGTTTAAGGAAATAGAGACGTTACTGCACTGTATTTTAGTACAGTTAACAAGCAACGTGGCGTCACATTAGTTTCACTGCTAGCTTGACCTGCAGACATGACGTTACTTAAAGGTTAAAGTGAATTAGAAATAAAATTCAGCTAAAATTCAACCGTATCATGATTATCTTAGCCACACAAGCTAACCAGTTGACGGGGGTCAAATGGTTTCATTAGGCCCACGTTACTGTGTGAGGTTAACCAGCCAATGTGGCCCAGACGGAGCAGGCACATCTTATTTCTAGGTTAATGTTGCGTAATTGTTATTGTCGATAATCACACATGCCACCACCTGTTGTGCTAGACACCTAGTTGACCTTAGATAACTTGCCAAGTTATCACCGAAGCTGCTGCTGATGAAAGTCACGATGGTCTGAGTCTCATTGAGTCACACTCGGGAAACCCTCACAAGTGTGCGGGAGAAATTATCATTATTAGCTCGCTTTGGTTCAGTACTAACATGCTTTTTAAAAGCAATGGGTCGTTGGATCAGCTTAGTGACAACTTTGTTAAAGATTTGCAGGCACTGAATTGCTTTTAAGCTGTCACTTCCCCCCGCACAGTTTGAGCTTAGCGACTTGTCGTAGTCGGTGAAATCCTGTGAGCTGATTGGCTCATGTCGTCCGCCTTTGATCGCTGATTGGCTGATTGGTAGCAGGGAAGCGGCTAACCTAGGCAGTGATGTCCTTTCAGGGTCTGCTTGGAGGACAAACACCCTCAGATTTCCATTTGTCCCTCTGCTTATATACAACATTGCTTTTCGAGCTTTCTTAGTGTTGACAGTTTTATCAGTTTTCTGTATTTTTATAGGCATCGGTGCTAATGCTCCTCCTGCACCTCCTCCTCCTCCTCCTCCTCATCCTTGTAGCATTTGGGTTTGGCTTTGCTGTCCTGTGCTATCAGTTTCCTGCCTGTGTGGGTGTATTACAGAGATCTGAGCCTCTTCTTACCTCTGGTTTACACACATTGGTTTGGTTTCACAGAATAAATTAATTACAATAGGATTTCCTCCCTTGCAACGTTAAACCCACCCTTTGTATGTGAGTTGTAACATGACAAACAAGGCCCTTTCCTCTCTATCGATCACCAATAACTTGCCAGTCTCTTGTTTACCTAAATGCTGGAGTCTAGCTGTTCAAAGGTTCTGTGTGTACATGCACATGGTAGGCAGGATAAGGTCTCTTGAACCTGAATGCCACCCTCTTTGTGTAGACATTTTGCTACACTGACCTCCCGTAGTATTAGATTCAACCTCTATTGCAATATGAATGCAATATTCCCGTTGTGATTATCCTTTATTCATCAGCATTTATAGAAGAGTCTGTTGAATCCACAAATGGATTCTTTCAGTCTGTATAAAATTTTATCTAATCTAAACAGCAAACGTTTATTGCATGCTTGTCACAACAGTGTTTGTATCCATCATAAAACGGTTCTATAAACAACATCCAATTGTACAATAAAGATAATAACACAACCTGTATAATGAGATCTCTATAGGTGTTCTTCTGTGATTTTTGCTGCACAATCTGGAAAATTATGGCTTTGATTGTGTAACCTGCTGGAAGTGTTACTGCTCCAGTATTAAACACCCTGTTGTATTAGGGTAAATAACTGTTGCAAAGGCCTGCCATTTTCTCAAGCCTTTTTCACTGTTCATTGGATCACTGCCGTGTTTTTCAATTACTGACATGATAGGTGTGACTCCTGCCCTTTTGCAAAGTGTTCAGTCCTAAATTTAGCAGCAAAGTTTAGAGGGTTTACAAAGTTAAAGAAACATGAGACAATAATGTGAGCAGAAGTGCAGTGGAGGTCACAACATGCATGTAGCATTATGTTGGATGAGCAGCAACGGTCATGCTATTTTGATATATTTAAACAGCAGACACTTGGCATCTCTATGGTGAGCTGGCAGTGGTCAGGAGGTCACAGTGCATGACCTTTTAACACTTGATATGCAGCACATATCAGGTGTCTTTGATACATGTACTCTTCTTTCCTTTCCTATGTTTCTGCAGGTTCTAATTGTTTTTCCCCACATAGAATATTTGCTAAATCTGCTTTTTGACATTTTTAGCAGGATATTTGGTTTGTGTAGTCAGATGCTTTGGAATTATAATGTAGTTTCTTGTAAACAACAAGTAAGACAGAAGAGTGTGAGACAAAAAAACTGTTTGGCAGTAAATTTGAAATGAAAGGTTATATGTAACTTAAACAGAACCATACAGTTTATAGGCCAATAATTTAAGAGGCTGGAACACTCAACTTGAGAATAAAAAGAAATATAAATGAAAAACTTGGAGTAAAATAAAAAGAAAAAAGCTGAATCCCACTTATTATCACTACGTAATTGGCCGGATTTGAAAGTTTGTAAACAAAAAAGTAATTATGTAAACTCAACTGTTTGTGCCCAGATTAACGGTTACTTCTGTTTTGAAACCCTGAACCTTCCAATGGATTATTATGTTTGTTTGATGAAACCCACTAAGTGCACACTGAGCATGTGTGAGCCTGAGCTTAACTCCTCATGTGACTGGAGAAAACTAAGTATTTAAGTCTGCAGCATGTTAACCAGGAGTGGGGCTAATTGGAACATCACGTTAGTTTAATTTGAATTACCTAACACCATGAAATGTTAAAAGCAGCACATGTCATGGTCTTGGTGAGGGAGCAGCTGTTTTTTAATGCAGCACACTGAAATGAATCCTTAAAAGTGAGCTGTTGACCATTCATACTTAATGTTTGCCATCCCAGTCATATCAACATTGACATAAATTTGATGCCTTTGCAGCTCATGGTGGGGTGGAGTGCAGATGGGTCCCCCCGATCCCATCCTGGGGGTGACCGAAGCCTTCAAGAGGGACACCAACCCCAAGAAGATGAACCTGGGAGTTGGAGCCTACAGAGATGACCAGGGCAAGCCCTTTGTGCTCAGCTGTGTCCGCAAGGTGAATCTAACTTCAAGCTGGTTTTTCATGACGTGCATACATGTATGCACACAGGTTTTTTCTTTGTAGCTCACTGATCATCCTTGATCTAAGTGAAGAAAGCAACCACATGACATAGTCTAGAAATACTATTATTATAGAGTAAAAAAGAGTCTGATTCTTGCATTGTCATCCTGAACTCTCAGCCTACCTAAACCTGAAGTATTAAGTTCATATGATTTTTTTTTTTTATCTTTGTTTCAGTGTTTCTCCATGTGTACAGCACTTTGTTTTCAACTGTGGTTGTTTTTAAAGTGCTCTATAAATAAAGTTGAGTTGAGTTGAGTTGAGTTGAGGCTAATCACACATGTAAATGATTAGGAGAGGTTCTGCCTCATCACCTTGAAGTTATGTGCTTGCATTTTGACGAGCAAAAAAAAGTGTTAGCTGTATAAACCAACCCGGTAACAGAAGATAGTAGAAGTTGTGTATTAACCCTTTATTGATTTCTCCACCTGTAGGCAGAGGCCATCATTGCAGCCAAACAGCTGGACAAGGAGTACCTCGGCATTGGTGGTTTGGGGGACTTTACCAAGTCCTGCGCCCAACTGGCTCTTGGTGCTGATAATGAGGTCTTGAAGAGTGGCAGGGTAAGTTGAGTGGCGCGAAAGACATGAAACTGTTCACATTTTTAAGGCCAAATAAACAGAACCTGTCTTTTCCTGGCAGAACATCACCGTCCAGACCATCTCAGGCACTGGATCTCTGCGCATTGGAGCCAACTTCTTGGTGACATTTTCTTCTTGTTTGGCACATGCATAGACACATTTATGTCAAGTTGGTAATCTCACTGTTTCTTTTTTTGAAATCTTTCTTTTACAGGCACGATTTCATGGAGGTCCACGTGACGTGTACCTGCCAAAACCCTCCTGGGGAAACCACACACCCATCTTCAGAGACGCTGGCATGCAGTTGAAAGCATACAGATACTACGACCCTTCCACCTGTGGTTTTGACTTTAAAGGAGCTCTGGATGATATTTCTGTAAGACATTTATAGTGAAGAAAATGAGAAAAATATTTGTGAAGACACTTTAACAACATTGTTTTACAATAGTAAGCCCTGAGACTTTCCTTACAGCATGATACTTTTGGGTAATGTTTGAACAACTAAATGTAATTCAGAAAATGAATGTTACATTTCCCAATCAACACGCAATCACTGATTATTGTTGGCCAGTTTTCAGTTTTATTCATAAATATGTACTATTTGGATGAGCTGCCAAGGCTGGGAATTATTCCATACGTGTGTTTAGCAATACTTTGTTTGAAGCCAAGATAAACTGAGCATGAATGAATCTGAGGTGGAAATTTTGTAGCTAGGAAGCCTGTAGTTGATAATATTTTGGCATCCACATGAAGAAGAATGTCAATTGGTGTAAAGACGATTTGAGTCAATAACCCAATCATTTTTTAACAAAGAGGACAAAGCTTTGTTGAATTACAAGTCTGCACTTTTAAGTTGTGTGCTTTAGGTCGACTTATCCATGTTGTTTTTATGTGATAGAAAATCCCAGAGCAGAGTGTGATCTTGCTGCATGCTTGCGCTCACAACCCCACTGGTGTGGACCCCAGGCCTGAGCAGTGGAAGGAGATTTCTGCTCTTTTGAAGGTGAGTGTGCATCATGTCATTTAAAATGTTAGACATTTTTTATGTTACATTGTTTTTGCATATTTGATATGATGTGAGGACATGGATTGATCTCATGGTCAGAGGTCTCTGGAAGTTTAAAAGTCACCATGATAAGGCTTGTGGCTGCACTGTATCTGTCTGTTATCACTACACACACATTATAAACGAGCAGTATCGGTCTCTTTTATCTACTTTCCCTTTTTTCCTCACATTCTAGAAAAGGAATCTGCTCCCTTTCTTCGATATGGCCTACCAGGGTTTTGCCAGCGGAGACATCGATCGTGACGCTTGGGCTGTGCGTTACTTCATTGAGCAGGGCCACAACGTCCTGCTGTCCCAGTCCTTTGCCAAGAACATGGGGCTGTATGGTCAGTCAGCACACTCTCGCTTCCATTAAAATCAAGTCATTATAACATACAGATAGCAACATTCATAATGTGTTGATTAGAGCCAGTCATCTAGTTGCTGCTGAAGAGTGGCTTCTTATTCATGTTTCTTATTTCTTATAATACTTTTCATGAACAAAATTCGAATAGGGCCTGAACCAAAAAACTGATATATGAATTGTAAGAAATAATTAGAAGCTCTACTTGAGATATGTTGAAGCTTATGACAAAATGTATAGAAACCATAGTATTAGAGTATGAAGATCTACTCTGTGATTCACTTGTCTTGTGTATGCCACCACCTAGTGGATAAAATGGGGATTGCAGCATTCCTTTCAAATAGGTATCTAGATTTTGAAAACACTTTGTGTTATTTTACTCTCATGTGAGGCAAATCAACAAATCTCCACTTTGCTGGTCAGCAGTACCACTTGTGTGTTTTTAACTCTGGTGATGGGTTTCATTGTTACATGATGAGTTATCCCACTCACTGTTTGTTTTCACACTCACTGTCCATGCTGGTATTCACAGGTGAGCGTGTTGGAGGCTTCACAGTGGTGTGCAAGGATGCAGAGGAAGCCAAGAGGGTTGAGTCTCAACTTAAGATCCTCATCAGACCCATTTATTCAAACCCGCCCATGAACGGTGCCAGAATCGCATCAACCATTCTTGACACACCAGAGCTGCGCGCACTGTGGTAAGTGTTCAGATGATATTTTTGTAAAGAAGAAAAACTGTTGACTTGACCCAAGCCTTCCCTTTCAAGTACATGAACATTTTCAAGAGAAACCCCATGGATTTGTATTTCTCTTATGCGGTCATTGATCTCAGGCTGCAGGAGGTCCATGGTATGGCTAACCGCATCATCCAGATGAGAGAACAGCTGGTGGCTGGTCTGAAGAAAGAAGGCTCTTCCCACAACTGGCAGCATGTCATTGATCAGATCGGGATGTTCTGCTTCACAGGCCTCAAACCTGAACAGGTATGCACTCCTATGTTCTTATTTTGGTGTACAGTGGGGACAGTAAAAATGTTCATTGCTGCCTGGCCAATTAGCAAAACCTGGTGTAAAAAAAATGAAGCGTATACAAAAGTGTGAAGAGCTACAGTTTGAGTTTCCTCTTAGGGGTGGCATATTAGTTAAAATTTTTACTTTAAAGTTTACTGTGATTTTGCTGTCACATCTCACATTTTGCACTCGTGCTTTGATCAGTAAGCTTTTGAAAATGTCTGTGAAAATATTCCAGTTTGACAATTATCACACCTACTTGACATTCATTATCAGTACTTTTAACTCTTTGTTTAATTTTGGTCAAATGACACATTGACCAAAAGGATGCCAAAGCTGCTAGGATTACATAAATGCCCTCAGTTGATTTATGATAATTGGATCCTCCAAAAAAGCCCTAAACTCTGGGATTATTGCCGATCAAAAACTGTGGTTATTGATTTTGGGATAGGTAGTGTTGGAGAATCCTGTAAGAGTTTGCATGTTGTCGTGACAGTAGTGAATACCGTTCTCCCATATCTTGTTTGATTTTTTTATTTTATTTGTCTGACTCAACCAAATTAATAAACAACTCTAAGCAGTAAAACTTGTTCATGTCCCGAAGAGCTGCAGCTGGTTTCAGCATGCTGCTGTGAATTTTGTTGACTAAATACATGGTTTGTTTCACCTGCAGGTTGAGCGCCTGTCAAAGGAGTTCTCAGTGTACATGACCAAGGATGGCAGAATTTCCGTGGCTGGTATTTCCTCTGGAAACGTTGGCTACCTGGCACAAGCAATCCACGCAGTCACCAAGTAGAGCAAGACACTGCTGAGAAAGCTACAGAATCTGAGCAGCCATGTTAGAGAGGAGCTTTGTGCGTCACTTTTTCTCTGTCTCCTCCATTCCACCTTTAGAAAAGAGCTTTATTTAGACGTTTTCTTAATTGGATTTCATCGCAAGTTCAACTTGAAATGGTTGCTACTGTTTAACAGTTTAGTTTCTTTTTTTTAAACATTTCGCTCAACAAGCTCCCCTACCAAATTATACATGGCATGTTTCATGTCATCACTGACTGACGGGTCATCTTTGCTTATTTATTATGTGGGCTGTGCATCCTCCGACTAAATGTGTGCTGTTTATGTGCTGTGGGGCCACTCACTCTAAAACATCTAGAAACCAACACTGGGATAAGATGGCTGTTGCTATGTAATACCTGAAGGAAATGTGAGTTCTTATAACTTTAATGGTTGGTCTGTAGCACTTTATGAACTGAAAGGCACTGTTCGTTTCAAGATAAGGTTGGCATTCTGTTTTCTCCTGTCAAACAGTTAATCAATTCATTGGCTACTCATCTGAACTAATCAATCACTCAGTAATTTAGTTTCTTGAGTACTTGTATTCCTCACTTTCAGCGGGGATTTTGAGTTGTTTTGGGTTTCAATCTAGTTAATCACAGAGCAACAGCCTCTGAGTTGGTCCCTTTTAAACCTCTTTTCACAAAGGAGTCTATATTTGGTACAGTACAAATGTCTCTGTGGTTGATGAAGATAAGTGGGGTACCTGATTCAACAAAAATACAGTTCATGAAGAAATCCAATATGCACATGCTTCTCATTTACTTACTCAGACATCATGGTTCAGAGTATGAATCTGTTTGTCATTGACGCTGTGACACCGATGGCATTTACAAATGTGGGGTTTGCTGCAAGTCTGCCTACACTACCATGTTTTTCATTCTGTCAGTAAACAACGGATCAGTGGTCATGTACCCTATTGAACAAACAATAAATGATTATAGAGTAATGATCTGTTGTACGGTGTCTTTTTTTCCCCATACTATCTGTTCATCAGTTATGCTGTAATACCATAATCAGGCTTATTTTGATGATACCACATTTGATCTGTCCATCTCATTTAAAAAGTGTTTCCAGGAATTGATAGCTTTTTTCCCCTCCTTTCTAAAAAGTATAATAGATCATTTTTTCCTTCCATCAAGAAATCTTTCAATCTATTAATCAAAGAGACATTTGGGCTCAAGGCGAGGCTTGATAAAAATCTCCAAAAGTGATACTTTTAGAAAAACCTACCACCACTTTAGATACACATCATATAAGAATGACAGCTTGAGCAGTAAACCTAAGTTTCAATTGTATCAAACGGCAAAAAATGAAGCAATTTTTCTCCCTGTGTTTTTTATCTGTTCTCCCCTGGTATTAAAGGAAACAGCCCAGTAACAGCTTTTGAGATGGTTTCAACCCTAAAACGTAGTGTCATGAATAGAAGCCAATTTTCGTCAGTTAAAAAACTATAACAATGAAAAACCCAATTAGGTGAGATTTTTATTTTGCCCAAATGAAGTTGAAATATTGAAGTAAGAGTCAAGTTAATGAGATGAAAAGTCAAAATGTCAAGCTTTTCTCAAAATTTGGACATTTTATCTTAAATTTTAACTTAACAGAAAAGTTTTGATCTTTCTCATAATTTTGACTTGATCTCAACATTATTACTTCAGTATCTCAAAACTTTATTTCTGGACTTTATCTCAAAGTCTCAACTTTTGATCCCCAAATTTTGACATTTCATCTCCAAATTTTGACTTCTCATCCCATAATGGTCTCTCTTTTTCTCAAAAACTTGACTTCTTTCTCCTCAAAATTTTGCCTTTATAATCCAAAAATTTGGACTTTTTAAAAAATCTTAGGATATTACCTTTTTTATCTCAAAATCTGACTTTGAATCTCATATTTCTGATTTTCTTGTCTCAAGAATTTGACTTTATTTTCCTCATAATTTCAACTGTATTATCTTAATATTTTGAGATAATGTAGAAGTTTGACTTTTGTCTCAAAATTTTTGACTTTTAATCACATAATTCAATTTTTATTTTAAAATTTTGACTTTTATCACAGCTTTACTTTTTTGATCTCAACCTCTCGACTTCATACGGGCCAAATTAAAAAAAAAAAAAAACCAAAAAAACAACCAAAGCCAAGTTTTGATTTAATTATTTTGACAGTCAGAAATGGACTCCCACAGTTTTGCTATTTGATATTTAAAAAATCATATTTTATTTCCAAACTGCACTTGGTATGGGAAAGAAGGAGAAAAGGAAACCTATAACTTCATAGTATTCAGGCTCACATGGGACCTCCCCTTTCAGACTATCCACCAATGACTGTATATAGATTATTACACAGTTATACTCATTATACAGTCTATGCTATCCACACATTTTCTGCTGAACTGCTTAAAAACTACAATTCCCACCCGGACGGACACCCGGAAATTCCAGAACTGCAGTCACGTGACTCGGTGTCACATGCCCTCCTGCGTTGTACGCGCTGCCAAAACACGGCTCAGTCATTACCTGAGGAGTGGGATCCTGTGTCAATCTGAAGGTACTGTGACTAATTCTCAGGTTTTTGTCCATTACACATAACTTACTGTAGATAAATAATGATCATGATTATGAAAAACGTAGATGTATTTGTTCATTGATTATTGTTCGGAGGGAAATTTATCGTAGTTGTGTTTTTGTGATCAGCTGGTTCTACCGTTTCTAGCTAGCTATGGTAGGACACTTACAAAAGGCTTTGATTGCATTATTGTCACGTTGTTATTGTTTCCTAAATGAAAAGGACACCAATTGTTTTATACCATTTGATATTTAAATGTGTCAGCAGTAAATTATTGTAAAAATCTGTAGTCATGTTTGTGTACCTAAAGCTAGCATTAAGTTAAAATGAGGCAGGGTCAGCATCAACAGCACTTTGTCCTGTTAATGTTTGCTTTACTTCTTCCACACTTCACGTCGCCATTGTTTATGCATTTAACTGGAGATACTGTTCACATCTTTTTTAGATTTATGGTTTAACTGGAATCCATTGTGTTATTTCAGAGCAGCTATAATTTACTTTTGGCTTTTAAAACTGGTTTCCATTTGTGGTTCACTTCCATTTCTCTGATAATCATCCATCACAGTTACTGGTCGATGGTGCTGATGTCTGTCTGTCTGCCAGGTTAAGGGATGCATGTCTAGTTTCTGCCTCACAGAAATTGAAATTGTTCAGATTAATCTATTAACCGTTTGTGTCTTTCTTGTTGAAAGAGGACTTAATGTACTGCAACAGGTCTCCTCATGTGAATGTGCAAGTACGAACCTCCTTTGTGCTGGCAAGAGGAGATAAGATAGGAATGAATAGGAAGTGGTTCATCAAAACTTTTGTTTGAAGAAACACTGATGCTCAGACCCCACAGTGAGACTCTGATACACTCACAGTGACCATGTGAGCCCACAATGTGCTGGCTTCATACCAGCAGTAACTAATGATTCTTTTAGGAAACGCTTTTGATAAGACCAACAGAATAACTAACATGCTCATACATGTTTACTTATATAAGTATATAAGTAAGTTGACCACCTGTTCAGTTTTTTGGAGATTTTATCAGGAGATAACAATAGTGCAACTGTGTGCAATAGTATCTAAATCACAACATTTCTTTACAGATAAGTGAAAGGCTAATCCATCATACTGGCACTGCTGAAGGAACATCAGCTTCCTCCTGGTGACTGGAGCTTAACACCCTGAGTGTAAAGGCCTAACTGCGGCTGACTTTCTCATCAACTACCTCCGTCTGGATACAGCGAGTTGGACCTACATTTTCAGTGGTGTTTAAGGCCAGGCAGGCCGAGCTTCAGCCTGTGGACTCATGGCAATCAACGCTGATGTGGAGGACTGGGCCGGTGTGGGCAGTCATGACTCTGGAGAACGGGCATGGCTCCTGCAAAGTCCCAGCGTCGATTCTATACAAAACCCAGAGCTGGAGGGGAGAAGGAGCGGAGGAGTGTCGACTTTAGGGGCAGTGTTTATTGTTGTGAATGCAGCCCTTGGAGCTGGGTTGTTAAATTTCCCTGCAGCCTTCAATATGGCAGGAGGTGTTACAGCAGGAGTGATGCTCCAAATGGTGAGAAGATCCCAGTGAGGCTTATAAACACTCACTTTACAAGTTCATTCATGTTGGTGTGCAGTTTGAAATAAAAACCCTGAATGTGACATATAAAATCTGATTAACTGCTTCACCTACATTTCTCATCACTACTTACATTTAAAGTTTATCACCAGTTTTACACTCAATAATCTAACTTAATAAATAATTTTAGTTGGCTCAGAAATTTAGTGAGTATAGTTTGGTCGAGGTCAAGCTGTTAATGTGCTGAGCCCCACTGATGATCGGCAAATGATTTAGAGGAAAATAAGCTTTGTTTTGTGTTTTTGCTGGAGTTAAACACCAGGTCTGTTCATTTTTGAGAAGAAGAATCTTCTAGTGTTATTTTGCTTCTCTTTCTGCTTTTATTGAACACGGTACATACTCACAGATACAGATATATGTTTATCTACTCAATCAGTGTTATAGGTCAGACCCTCTAATATACCGGCCAAAGAATTCGTTTCAATTACAATCTCAGACTCTGTCTTTAACAGTCTGTACACGTTACCTAATATGTACTCTTACTGAAAACTGCTCACAAACTGAGAACTTCTTCTGTGTTATAGTGAATTTGACGACACTGCGTATGGACAGTATAATCAGGAACTATAATATGATGCTTTTTATTCCTTCGTTTCAGTTCATGCTGGTCTTTATAATCAGTGGACTGGTGATCCTCGGCTACTGCTCCAAGGTTTGTGTTTGTGATTTCTATCTTTGTCATTGCTGCTTGTTTCTATTATTATCCTGCATTCTCTTAGATCAGGGTTAATTCTCCTAAAATCAGCATGTTTGGCTCCCAGTAGTGGTGACACAATAGAGCCTTGTGTAATGACTGGTTGTAAAACGTATCACAATGCAAAAAGCTCAGACTTTCACTTCCTGGTGGCTTGGACTTACCTCTTTGCTCAGCGAGAAAAGAAGAACTCGCCCAAGCTAGTTTAATGAATTTATTTGATTTATGATATTTGTTTGAAACTCACATCATCTTTTTCTTGTTGCTGTTAAACATGAAGGCTGGCTAACGATTGAGCTTTGTCTTGAAGCATGTGATACTTTGAGAATGGCTGACCTCATGAGTATACGTTACTAAACTTAACAGCCCAAAGCTGTAACCTTTTCTGTAACCATGTCTGATAAAAAATAATTCTGTCAGCAGTCAGGTGCCGCAGGTGTTTTGAAATATCTGTCAAGATACTTGACATGGCAAAAATGATCATGAGCCGTCGTTGTACCTCCTGATGTTTGCTGTCAAAATAAGAGATGAATACATCTGAGACCACATTAGCCATGTGAGCAGACAGATTTTTGCAATAGTCAGCTAAAAAAATGCAAGATGAAGCTGCTGTGGGTTCATGATGCCTGTGAGAAGCTGATGACAAATGTCTGATTCTGGAAAATTTCAGATTTTTAGTTCCAGTTTGAGAAAAGTGTGTGATCCTGAATCTGATGATATATCTTTATTTATTTATTTATTTTCTTACATTGATGTGTGTTGTTTTCTTGGTACTATTTTAGCTGCTTGTGTAAAAATTCCAAACGGTCCAAACACTGCTGTCTCAAACATAAGTGTGTCAGAGTTCACACATCTTCTATGCCTTTATCTTTACACTACTCTGCACTTTCTACATCAGATGTAGACCAATATAAATCCCCATTCCTGAGACAGTTGTGCACTTTTTAATCATCTACCCGTTTCCTCTAGGTCAGTAATGAGAGGACATATCAGGAGGTTGTCCGAGCATCATGTGGTAAAGTTACAGGAGTAGTATGTGAAGTGGCAATTGCCATCTACACCTTTGGGACTTGCATTGCTTTCTTCATCGTCATTGGAGACCAGCTGGATCGCCGTAAGTTTATCTACATTAGCTGAAAACTTCAATGATCAGATTCTTTCAGAGTTGATTATATTTTCTTCCACAGGTACAGATATCACTAAAAAGAGCTCAGAGTGGAATAGTTGTTGTATCTTATTCTTCTCTCATCGACATTTGCACTTTGTCATTTTGTCCTAAGTGAACTTTACATTGATCAGAAAAAGATGAAGAGCAATACCAGAAGTGCAAGAAGAGTTGATAAGCTCTTTCCTTGAAAAAGGAGCCAGTGCCATCATTGATGAGGGCATAAGGCACCATAGATGTCTCCAGTCAGCCTTTTCCACACAGTGTGTCTGTGAGAGTCAGACTGTATAGACGTCTAAACGCCAGCCTGATAACGTGTGACCCTGCACCTCTTTGTTTCTAAAAGAATGTATGGAGAGATTGTGATGTCTGGCGTGTCAAATATCTTCCATGTGTAAATCACTAAATGGCTTTTATCTATCTTTAAGTTTTGTGTAATCCTTTTCCTTTTCTTGCAGTGATAGCAGCTGCAGGGCACGATGAGAGTGAAACATTCAAAGGCCTCTGGTACACTGACCGTAAATTTACCATTGTTGTCACTGCAGTCCTGATTATTTTGCCCCTCTCCATTCCCAAAGAAATTGGCTTTCAGAAGTATGCCAGGTACGCAGTCAGCTCTCTCAGCTTATATTCTTTCTAAGGATAGAAGAAACTTTGATGTTCATTCCTGAACTGTTGTTGTGCTTCCTTGCAGTGCACTGAGCGTGATGGGAACCTGGTATGTTACTGTCGTGGTCATTGTAAAGTATCTCTGGCCAGATAGAGAAATTTCTCCCGGCTACATTCCCACAAGGTGAGCACCACCCATGATATGCTCCTTCACTTTAGGAAGCTAACAGCTTTTCACTAACTTTTTACTTTTTACTACGCCTTATTTTCTACTCATTCAAGCAGCAACATCTGCATCCTCGTCATCATGCTTTGCTTGAGCTGCTAAATTGTTGTGTTTGTTTCAGTGCTTCTTCCTGGACCGCAGTTTTCAATGCAATGCCCACCATATGCTTTGGTTTCCAGGTATCTCTTCTTTTGGTTACATGAAGCTATAATGTCTTATCTTTTGAACCAAATGCATTACTAAATGAGTATTTTTGTGTCATCTTTTTCTCTCATTCTACAGTGCCATGTTAGCTGTGTACCAGTGTTCGACAGCATGAGCAAAAAGGAGATCAAACCCTGGGGATTTGTTGTCACTCTTAGCATGATCATTTGTCTCTTCGTTTACACAGGAACAGGTAGGGTTGATGTGTGGCTTTGTTTATATCAGAATGCAGGTGAACACATTCAGGGCAATGTAAAGAGATTATATTATTACAAAACCTTGTCTGTTTATGACTGAGGTTCTGTTTTAACTTGCTGCTAGTTTTCAACAAGTGTTCAAAAGCCAGTTTAAATTATATATAACGCTTAACTGATTATTCTTTGTGTTTGTTGCTCACCCTGCTTTGTTTGATCAGGTGTCTGTGGCTTCCTGACATTTGGCTCTAATGTCAGTCAGGATGTGTTGATGTCGTATCCTCCTGATGATATTGCTGTGGCCATTGCCAGGGCTTTTATTGTCATCTGTGTCATCACGTCCTACCCTATTTTACACTTTTGTGGCAGGTAAGAGTCTCCACATTTAAATCTCCTGTTTAAAGGCTCGTCTCAGTCACAATATTTGAAAGTCTGATCAAGGCTTTAAATTTGCACAGGCTCATCAAAGTGTCGCCTGTAAATTCTTAGGTTCAGTTTTCTTTTTTATACAACATCCTCTTGCCATCCTCATACAAAGACATGAAATAAGTTTCCATTTCAAGGCACATGTTCCCTGGATGCATTAACAACCTGTTCAAGTATCTTCAAGGCATCCACCAAATTCAGCCATTAAGATTTTGATTAGAACAAAAGTAACACCATAAGTGTTGACTTAAAGAATTGAACTGAGATTAAAGGCCATTTCAACCTTCAGATTGGGCAAAAATGTTCAATCAGAGGTTTAGTCTCACTTTCATCATTCCGTCTGAAACCTTTTAAGGAAAAGACCATTTCCCTCCCTGAGAAATGTGAAAACTGTTATTCAGCTTCATAACTTTCTGATAATACCGTAATTTCCTGCACTCTCGCCTCCAGCTCATCCAGAGCTCTGCAGCAAGGATTTCTGCTCAAACCAAGAAATTAAATCACATCACTCTGATCCTGGCTGCTTCATGCTGGATATTTGTTTTGAGGATTTTGTTACTGATACAGCTCTAAGACGCCTGGCACAAAGTTATTTTTCAGATTCTCTTTCACCCTGAATTCCTCCTTATTATTGAACAAGAGTGAGTGAGTGAGTGAGCTTTTGCAATCAGGGTTTCACAGGTTATATGTTTTTTAGGGGGGAAAAAAGGCCCTTAATTTTTACATTTGTAAACTGCAGTTGATGCAGCATTTCCTCACTGCTCTGGTGTGATCATGTGACCTTCAGGGCAGTCATCGAAGGACTCTGGCTGCGCTTCCAAGGCGAGCAGGTGGAGGTATGTGTGCGACGTGAACGGAGGAGGAGGATCCTGCAGACGCTGGTGTGGTTTGTCATCACGCTGGTCCTCGCACTGTTCATCCCTGATATCGGTCGGGTCATCTCACTGATTGGGGGATTAGCGGCCTGCTTTATCTTTGTCTTCCCAGGTGATACTTCCCTCAGTGTGTGCACAGCCTCAGACTATTGTACGATCTTTATCACAGTTTAACGTCATCTCTTTGACTTTTCAGGATTGTGTTTGATGCAAGCAAAGCTCGCAGAGACCGACAACAGATCTGCAAGGTGAGTTGGTGATATTAAAAATTGTTGAATCCAGATTAAAGTCGACGAATTTCCTTCACAATAATTTTTTTGATTTTGTACTCTTTTTTATAGTTGGCATGGATTGGTGGTCTTTGGCGTTGTAATGGTCACAATTGGCGCTTTCATCTTTGGCCTCACGACGACCAACTCCATCTATCAGGACGTCATCAGCTAAAAGGAACATTGTAAGCGGAGCCAGTAGAATCTAAAATCTTGAAGACAAAAGAGCGGGTGTGTTCAGTCTTGAGCTGCTATTCTGAACTAATGGAAAAGATGGAGAAGTTTCTCATGACACTTGTTAAAAAAAAAAAAATCAGGTCCCCTGCATCGATCCACCACCCTGCTACAAAACTCCATCCTCTGTGAGATTGTTGGAAAACACCCACTTTGCCAAGTGACTTGAAATACTTTGCCTTTTATTTTCTGTACAGTTTCTCTGCATGTTTTTACGTTTTTATGAGTTTGAACAGTAAAAACAGTGTTAGACAGGCATGGGTTTACACCACCTGTGACCCGACCTTGTACAAACAGCCCATTCCTATTGTATCTAAAGAGCTGAGTACTTGGTACAGAGGTACAATCAAACTGTTTTTAGATATGAATTTGTCCCAATTCCTGTATTTTAAAATGCACGTTTACAACACTTTTTATTTCAGGACATGCCCCCAGGTCCATTCCAGGTCTATTTTACCGCTGCTTAAAGTCTTTCAGAAGTTGAAGTGAATTGATAGAATATAACAGCCTCCATACTGTACAGTAATCGGTGCTTACTGGAAAAAGTGAGTTTTGTTAAGACTTTGATAAGGCAAAGTAGCATCTAATTTTAAGGTCAGTTTTTTAATTTTTTTTTTTTAAATTCTGATCTTCTTATATATATTTTTTCAGTTTAAAGTCTGATGTGCTGTGATGGTTTGACTGCTGGAATTGAAGTTAAATCTTTAGAAGGACATGTACACATGTAGTCTCAGTTTGGCCTGCATGCCTGAACAGCTGATGCCTCTTTGAAAGACGACTTGTTAGGAATGTACGAAGCAGTTGACAGAGTTAAAACTGCAGCAGCATGCCTCCTCTAACACTAAGCACAGATGCGCAGTGTGTTCAATTTTAGCACCACAATGCAGAATCAACCATGAGGGCCAAAGACAGACAAATACTCTGAGAATGTACAAAATATATATTGATGCAAGCTGCACAAAATGCTCTCATCTTATTTACAGATAAAAAAGTTTGTCTCTCAGAGACAGACAGATAGCTTGACTGAACTTGTCAAGTGTTTTTGTATCTTACTTGAATTAGGGCATAGTTTTCAGCACCAAGAAGGTAAAAGTAATTTATTGTTTTCTCCTAAAATGAAACTGTGAGTTTTCTGTATTTTAAAAAATAAATCCTTATTAAGTTTGAGCATCAATACTTGAAGCAATTATTGATTTAGTTTAACATATCAAATAACTTTTGAATCAACAGTTAAAACAGCAAAACCAAGTTTCAAATAAGAAAAATGATAAAAAATGACAATGAGTTACCAATCAGAAGTGTACCAAGTGTATTCAGTGCTTGATTTGACATCAAGAATAATTATATCATCTTGTTCAAGATTTGTTTTCTCCAGAATTTTTGTCTGGATCAAAGTGTTTGCAGAATTTGTTTTTATTTTTTTGCTGTATTTGTGGGTTTAATGAAACCTGAAAGTTATTGTTTTTATTAAATATGAGGGACAGTGACAGTAAAAGGGACTTTCATCTCCCCTAAAAGCAATAACATATTGAGTTGAATTGGAAAAAGCAAAGGAGCTACAGCCAAAAAAGAAGTGCTGTCTGAACAGAGAACTGACCTATTCTGCTGAACATGTAATATATTCTTCTTTATTTTTTGGGGGTTAAGCATTTTTTCAGTGTTTTTATGAAGAAAACTGGATTTGTTGTTTTTAAAATCAGGTTTACCTTGTCTTAGGCCAAATGAGTTCACTTTTTTCCATCTGTGCATCTATAGAACAGATGTTTGTCCCTGTTTACTCAGAGAGTTAACTTGGAAACCTTCAGATGATGTATAGTTTCATGGAAGTGCTTTGAAAATATGTGATATTCCAATAAATGGACAACAATCAAGGCATGTGAATAAGTCTGATAATCTGTGACAAAAATGTTCACCTTTCAATAGAAGCTACAAGAAGTCAAGTCACAGTTTGAAGTAAATGAAGTAAGATAAGGTTAGTCTAAATCCGTCCAAATTCAATAAAAACAGTAAACACTATACAACAGCTTTAAATCTGTGTCACAGAAAACACTTTTATTTGATCATGTGAGTGCAGCCAGCGTATTTAGATAAAGACATTGCTGTCCCCGTGTATTTTACAAACCACAGTACGTACAAAATTAACAGATGATGTCAATGAGCTGAGTATTGTGATAGGGTTTTAACTTTCTCATCCTTTTAGTTTTTCAGACACCAAAGTTCCCTGGTTCATTCTCTCACACGCAGACAAGGCAACTGAGGCTCTAAAGACGGTCAGAACTTAACTCTCCCACAAATACAAAATCAATCCCCAAAGATTATGAAGAGAAGCTGCCATGTGATTGGACGTTAGATGTGTTATACTATTTCCCCCCATTCCTTCCATCCAGTTTAAGGATCCCATAAACGAGAGACTGTTTAAAGTGAAGCTTTTGAATCACATTAAATAAACCCATCACCACTGCAAACACCCACGTAACTGGAGGCTGGTATTTTGTTTTTGTTCAAATCTACTATGAATCAGTGCAAAGCCCACACAACCCTTTATAATCAACAACTATCGTTATTCAATGAAAACCACAACAAACAGAACTGAAGGCTAACAGTTGCTTTCCCTCCAAAACCATCTTCCCTGAGAAAAAAAAGTACCATTTAACAAGTGATGAGTGCAGGTATATGCCAAACAGCAGCTTATTTGAAGGCTCAGTAGGGACTGTTTGTTATGAAAGACTGGAACATGTGGAAAGCCGGGCCTGGTGCCCACTGAGGAACCATGTGACCTGCACCCTGAAACACAGAGGAAGACAGAGAGGTGTCACAATTACCCAACTAAATCATCAACTAAAAGACAACTTGCTCCTAAATTAGAGGCTACACAGCATGCTTGGAGTTACCTTTATTGTTAGGAAAGTAATGTTTCCAAACTGTTGGTAGAAACCAGCAATCTGCTTATCATCAATCCACGTCTGGTACTTGGTGGTCGCCTTGAAATACAAATTGTATAATTAATTTTGGTTGCAGTTTTGAATGGGTAAAAAATGTGTCAATTCCAAAGTTCTTACCTCCAGACCTAAGTCCTCAACAAACCACTGGTCTCCCAGGAAGTTACACGCCATGTCAGTGTCTCCATTGTAGACAAGAGCCCGCAGGCCCAAAGAGAGGAGCTTCAGGTACACTTCCTTCACGGTTGGGTACTTGTTGGTGTACTGAGACCCAACATCATCACTACGATAAAGAGAAAAGTGGACTGGGATCATGACTAACCCATCCTACCTATGATGTGGCTTGTGCTTTTTGTATAAAATTACTTTCTCAAGTGTGTTAGAGCAGTGGTTATAAATGCAAACATTTAGTGCAAGTCACACACATGCAGTGTATTGATCAGGATCTTTACAGGTCTCTTTTACTGTTAAATTAAAAATGTAATTCAGAGTGGGCTCATATGTTTCATAATTTTAAAAAAAAACTTTTTCCCTCTTTGCATTACATTGGAGGATAAGGACCATGCTAAAAAAAAAAAGTAAATTTACAAGATTAAGCTCATAAATTTACAAGAATGAGTATTTACTTTCGAGGATCAAGCTCTTAATTTATTAAGATGAAGTCATAAGTTTACGAGAATAAAGTCATAAGTTTATGTGAATAATTTCGTGTGCATATGTCGACCGCTCAGACTGCCTGTCATTGCTCCTGTTTGTTTTCCAACTTTTTTGTACTTTATAACTATTTTTATCTTTATCAGTCCATTCATTAACTTATGATTTTTCTATTGTAAGTTAACAACTTTATTCTCGTATGTTCATGATATTAATCTCATAAATGTACTTTTTATTAATTTTCATAGCGTGGCCCCAATACTCAGTCATAATTTGAAACTACTGACAAGTTTTAAACTATTCACGAACCATCACACCCCATTCTGAACTATTTCAGAACTAGTGTATTAGCTTTTTTCGTAACTCACCTGCAGATGTCCCACGGTGGCAGAGTATCTGGGATGTGCAAAGCTTTCCTCACGTCTCCTCTCCTCAGCCAGTTCATCTGGGCTGTGCTGTTGATGCAGGGAGGGACTTCACCCAGGGACACAAAGGTGGAGCCTGGTCCTGAAATCTTTATTCAAGATTTTTTTGTCAATGCACAGGTACATGGAAGAGCAGAACTTTTTCAGAGTGGGAGACACTCACCTTACGCGTGTGTGGATATTTCCTGAAGTTCTTGAATAGATGACTCATTGCCCTCTCGTAGCCTCTGTGGGTTTTCCTGCCGCCCTCACAGTCCAAATACAGGGCATACTCGTTAAGTCCACTTTCGTACACTATCCCAAAAGCCACGTTCACCTAAAGAGAGATAGAGACAAAGTTAAGTCTGGTAACATCAGCTGAATGCCAAGACATCAGTAATATAGAGACTTACCATAGTCTTGCAGGTCTCTGAACTTGAGTCATAAAAGTTACAGCCATCCTTGTCACAGCAGTTTTGGTTCAGATCACGCCATAAACTGCACATAAACAGAGGTTTGAATTATTAATGTTTAACTAAAACAGCGACTAAGCAACTGTTTTGGCTTCTTATAAATAGTTAAAATATCCGTATAATTATTCAAAGCATGAGCACTAATACGGATGCATGATGATTTTCCCAGTACAGAACACCAGAATAGACAGGGGGTTGCAGAGACTGTGGTTTTCCTTCAGATTTAATATGACTTTCATATACATCTTCAATTATTTTCTTTCTAAAATACAAAATTAATACTAAAATTCAAACAAACAAGAACTACTCACTCTTCACCAAAGAGGCCATGATAGTA
The DNA here is from genome assembly GCA_008086565.1 of Thalassoma bifasciatum. Classification (NCBI taxonomy): domain Eukaryota; kingdom Metazoa; phylum Chordata; class Actinopteri; order Labriformes; family Labridae; genus Thalassoma; species Thalassoma bifasciatum. The sequence continues at coordinate 109,017 of RPOG01000863.1, read as the reverse complement.
ACCAAAGTAAATCAAAGTTTGGTCATTGAGGGCGAAGCTGCTGAGACCATTTCCCACTGCAAAGCCCTACAAAGCACAGACATGTTCAAAGTTCATGAGTAAATTTGAAATAAAAGATGGAAAAATACATGACTGAATTTTACAATAGAACCTAAAGGTATCATGAGTCATGAAACTGTGCTCTGGCGGTTTCAAAGACCAGATGAACAACAAAATAAATCAATGCATCACATGAAGCATCTCACCTTGAAGTTGATTTTGGCTGCTCCAGTAGCCACACGCAGGCTGAGAGTTGGTGCATAAATCCCTCCATAACTTTCCCCAAAGATGAAGAACTCATTTTGAGTGAAATTAGGGAACTTGACAAAGAAATTCTGCAGGGCTCTGTAATTATCATCAGCAACCTAAGTGGAGAAAATATAAGACGTTAAGCATGTATTGGTGGTTCATCACTGTTCACAGAGTGTTTGACGACTCACCTGGTCATCATCTGTTGCGTACTTTTGGTCATCTGAGTAGGAATAGCCAACTCCTGCAGGTGATTCTAGATACAGCAAATTGGCAATCTTGTTCCAGCTGAATTTGTTCTCATACAGAGTGGCACCATTGTCCTCTACCTGTGAACAAAAGCCAAAATTCTTATCACGGACACTTTTAATCGTTGCAGGGCCACTTAAAGGGTAAACATACTCACATGAAATGGTCCATTCTCTGACAGAAAACCATCCAGTGAGCTGCAGCCTGGGCCTCCGTTCAGCCAGAGCACCAGAGGGTCTTTGACTGGGTCCCTCTGAGAGGTCACAAACCTGCAGGAGATCAGGACCAGGGTCGGTTAGTGCACAAATGAAAGGCCACATGGTACCTGTAAATATGTGGCACACTATGTTCCAAACTAAACTGGCTGTAACAAACTTAGGCAAACCGTATTATCTACAAGGTGTATCCAACTCGCACACACCTAGTTTTAAAATTAGTCTTAGGCTGCAGGAACCCTGCTTGGTGGGTTTTTCAGATCAGTAATCAAATTGGGAACAATGTGCCACGACAATGTGGGACTTGCAAAACAGCTCAGGTTGATGCACAGTCATGGGTCACATCCTGAGAACAAATATTTGACTGTATGCCAAACTGTTACCTGTGGCACCAACATCACACGAAGGCTTATTGTGAAAACTGATCGGTTACACTTTCTCACCAGTAATGTAGAAACTTTCCCGGCCGACCCTGCAGATATCCTGACCACTGTCGATAGTTGGTTTTAAACGCCATCCCAGGAAGGTGAGTAACTTCATCAGGAGCGTACTGAGCCCGCGAGCCCAGAGGAAACAAGGCCAACAGGTAAACCAACAACCAACCTGAAAACATGACTGGAACAAAGTCTCTTCAATCAGAAAGAAAACCCGGCACTACACGACCTCCAGCGAAGAGAAAGTTGATGCTTTTTGTAACAACAACTTCCCTCAACTGCAGTTCAGCTTGGGGAAGAAAACCCACGCCGTCATATGACTACCGCACCTGGCCACGTGACCAGCGCCTGATTCAACGCGGAAGCTGAAAACCGCGGATTGTTTCAGTGGAGGAACTGGATCTGAGATGAGGTGTGTCCGTGTGTCGCACTTCACTGCTGTTATTTAAATTAAAGAAGCCACCTTAGCTATTTATCTCCACAAAATGAAACGTTTTCTCATCCAACTTAGTGTCTATACACAAAGCAGCCTCCGGAAGCTACCAAATTACAATATAAATCTGCTTTTAGGGTTTCCACCAAAATTAAAAATAACTTCACTTTACCCCAAGAAGCGTTGACAACCTAGATTTGACTAAAAGATTTTTGAAACATTTATTTTTATGAAAAATACGACATTATTACAACTACAAATGAAAAGTATTGATCAGTACTGATATGATTTGATATACCAGTGTTGGTATCCATATTTTTTAGATCGATCTGCCTACAACTAGTGTGAACTACTGTGGCCCTTAAGTTCAAAATAATAAAGACAACAAAAGAAAGAATAAACATATTAAAAGGAAAATGCGAAGAAACAAACAAAGCAACTACAACATTGTGCGAGTTATTATTATTATTATTATTATTATTATTATTATTATTATTATTATTATTATTATTATTATTATTATTATTTTTCATTTTCTTCTTTGTTTCTTTTTTTTTTCCTGTTTGTTGGTGTGTTTTGCACTGGGCCATGCACGGTGAAAAAATATTCAGTATTTCCCAAAAGTTTAAGCCCCCAAATTCTGGAGCATAACTTAGTGGAAAAAAAGAAAACGAAATTTAATAATTTTTTTTTTGTTCCCATTTGTGAAAACATAGACGTTGGAGTGCAGTTTTTGTAAAAAAAAAAAAAAAGATTTTAGCTTGTACCTGTGATCATACATCCAGGCATCTATGGAAATATTAACTTTTCAAATTAAGTTGTAATAAACTCATAACAGCAAATCTTTAAATGATAACTCGTTTTAAAAAAGTTTATTTAAAAAAAAAAAAAAACTCTGTAGTCATTTTGAGTGTGGATTTCTCTGGTAGTTTAGAGCATAGACTGTATATTGATTAGACAGTCTATGGTTAAGCGCTGCAAACTTTTATTTTGAAGGTTTGTAAAGGAAAAAACACAGCAGGACACGCGCTCAGCGGTTGGTAAACGACGGATCTTCAGACCATCTCCACATTTAGGATACTCTCGCAAACAATTGCTTCAGCCTGGAGTGTACTTTTAATACATTTAAATATCCGCAGATTGTTTTTTAATGTAAGTAAAGTCTTAATTGTTCGTCGTCGTTAGGAGTGTTAGCTTAAAGTTTTCGTTATTTATCGAAATCAGGTCAGTGCACTTCGAGGGAACGGACAACGATTCAGGTAACAACGACCAACCTTTGGTTTCGAAACTTAGTATATGAGCACTGGTGCCAAGCTATTTGATGCATGCACTATACTTTTTTTTATTCAACAAAATTAAAGAACTACACTGCTGCAATGTAAACTGTTGCAGAGTTGGGGCTGCAGAAATGAAAAGCTCACTACATGAAATGATAGCACTTCCGGGATGACCTTTCAAAATAATTATCACTTAATGAGAAATTTCTTGTTGCGGATGAATTAATTTAGATAAATTTAGCAGTTTTTCCAGAAATGTGTCTTCTGAATATGTGGTTACACCAATGTATGCCCATGCTTTGATAACGTATTGTTCGTGCAGAAAATGCAGAGCTGCCTTCGTTGTTGAAAAGTTTGAAAAGTTTCCGGTTTTGTGAAGCGCTCACTGCAGCTGATGTGAACAGGTTAGAGAGATTTAATTTCCCCCTTTTTCCACCCAGCTGAATGGATCTTTTAGGTAGCCCACACAGTCCAGAGGAAGACACGTCCTTTACAGAGCCAAGTGCCATTTACCAGAGGAGTCTGAGGAGTCTTCGTTTGACTGCTACAAAGTTTGTCAAGATGTTACAGGAGGCTGAGGGCTGTGAGCTGGACCTCAAAGAAGTAAGTCAGCTGAGACCAGGCTGTTAGACATTAATACACATACTGACCCGCACCTTAAAGGTGTTCTTTTAATTATAATGATAAAAAACACGATTAGATTGCTAAATTACTCTTACATTTAATACACAGGAGTCAGACAAAGTATGTGAACACTTTGGTATTACCTGAATTTCTGCATAATTTAGACAAACAGTGAGTGCAGAGCTTTATCTGAGTCATAACAATAGACAAATACAGTCTGTTTAAACTAATACCACACAAAATTCCATGTCTTTGTGTTTTTGTTGAACACACTATGTAAACATTCACTGTGCATAGTGGAAAATGTGGGTAAATATAAAATCCCTTGGATCTATTAAATGGTTCACCAACCTCAACCAAACGTTTCCTGTATTTTCTGATTTAAGAGAGCATGGAAGTACATTGTGCTTTGTGGCCTTGCCCCACAGACAAATACTGGGGGACAAGGCCATGGAGACATTTAAAAGCAATCAGAACAATTTTAATAACTAATCTGTAAATGAAAAAGTAACTAATGAATTAAGGCCAGAATAGAAGTATGAATTGAAATCTCAAAGTGGTGTTGAGAAAAGAGAGGCTTTCAAAATTTTAAAAAATGCCTCAAATGAAAGAAGCTGGACCTGATCACACCTTCTATCTGAGCTCCAAGGTTAAAATCACAATCTGGTCGAATAGTGAGGTTCAATGTGGTCCCTATCAGTTGTTGAGTTAAAGGACTTAGATCAACATTAATGTTGGAGGCTTCACTGGGCCCAAACAACATAACCTCAGTCTTTTGATCGTTCAAATGTAAAAGATTTACCAACATCTATGCCTTGATTTCTGCCATGCACTCTAACAGCCAGTTTTCTATTATCATAACTTGGACAAAGAGCAGAACACATATTATGAGCAATTAATGTAGAAATCTATGTAATTCTAATGGATTCACATACTTTTTTTTTTATTTTTGAATGGTTTGAGCCAAGAATATATATCATAGTGACACATCATAAAATAATATACACACATGCGATCACACCTACAGAAAAACAACAAGGAAGTAACTTGAAAGAGCTGTGAGTGACTTTTTCAAGATCACTCACAAAGTCCTCTTGGGGACTTTAAAATTCAGCTTCCTACTTCTAGATGACAGTGCCCTCAGTGTGCTCTAGAAAGTGACACACTAAGTAATCATTTATGTCTGAATTCTAAAACTCAGTAACTATCAATAAGTGCATTTGTTATGTTTTGGAAACATGGGCTTTCAAACTTGCCAGGGCTTTTATTTTAAGCATGTACCCTGAGTTACCAAAGAATAAATAGATTTCTGAACATCACAGGCTTTTTGTCTACTGGACGTTGCAAAGAAAAGGCGGCTCTATGACATAACAAACGTCCTGGAGGGTGTTGGTTTGCTTGAGAAAACATCCAAGAGCCGACTGAAGTGGAAGTAAGTTTATGATCTAGCCTTGTAACCTTGCTTATATTTGGATGTGCATCGGGGTGAAAAGTTTGTGTCATGAACCGTAAAATATGTTCGTACCATTGTACATGTGCTTTTTTCAATTAAGAGGTACACTGGCGGTAGGAAATTTACAGGATTCAAACATCAGACTGATGGAGTTAAGATCTGAGCTGGAGGACTTGGAGCTGAAGGAACACACACTGGACCAGCAGAAGTTTTGGGTTGAACAGAGCATAAGGAACACGACAGAAGACTGCAGCCAATATCCTTTCTAAAAGAGTGAAAAGTAAAAAGTGCAGTATTATGTACTCTTTGGACATGTTTAACTTTTCCTGTTTTAATAGCATAATTGGAAGTTCTTAAATTACAGAATATGTGATACACAATTTTTAGCAGATTTAATTGGGTTGAGTTCATTCTGGTTGAGGTTAATCCATTTTCTTTATGACAAGCTACATAATAGTTTTGCAAAATAATAGATGAGATTAGTTTCATTGGGTCACGCTCACTTGTGTCACACGAGCAGAATTCTGAAGGGCCTGTCTTAAAAATGGAGTAATTTCTCAAATGAATCTTAACTCAAGTCAACTCTAACCTATGTCAGCCATGATGATCTCTGCGACTGCTTCACTGGTAATTTCATTTTTTGTCTTTCCTTTTCATATGTTGCTCTTGTTTTAAGTATGACTGATAAATTAAAATCCCCTGTTTTAAAGTAAAAAGGTCATAGGTAATAATTATTCTCTGAATTTAAATGTAAATGGAGACTATTATTAAAATACTATGGACGCACGTCTCTCCATAAAGTTCATGCATGAGGAAAGTTTCCATATAAACTACCATTACAGTATGTTATTATTATTTCCCCAGCTATCTTTTTATCAGCCTGAAATGATTCAGAGTTGTTGATGTGTTAAATGAATTGACACCTGATGAAGGGTTTTTAATCCCCTCCTCTGTAGGCCACACTCTCCTGGCTGTAGAAGCTCCACAGGGCACACAGTTAGATGTTCCCATCCCAAAAGCTGTAAGTATTGTGCCTCTGAAAAGTACTGCATTTTCTTCATGATGCAGCCTTAAAATTATCTAAGATGATTAAATAAATGTCTACATCATCTTCCAGGTCCTAAACAGCCCAGCAAAGTATCAGATCCATCTGAAAAGCAGCAATGGGCCAATCAGTGTTGTTATCCTTAACAAAAGCTCTGAGAGCTGTGTTCCCCTCGTGCTGCCTGTCCCACCACCTGAGGATGTTTTACAAAAAGCCAAATTGTTGTTGTCAGAAGAGTCAGGAGGCAGTAATTCACTGTTTGAGGCTTCTGACAATGAACAACAAAACACCAAACCCAGGTGGCCGTCTAAGGAAGACTTTCATCATCTTCTATTGACATCGTTCCTGAGCAGTGAACCTAAAGGTAATGAATCTCAGTGTGAGTATTTAAGTTTTCAAAATCTCAGAAGTGCTTTTATTTCAAAACATCTTTGAGCCGATTTTTTTTCACTGTTAAATCAGAGTGCTTACTTGTTCTAGTAATGTTTCTTTCTGTCCACACAAAAATGAATTACAGGTGTTTTTTCCTTTGTGTTTAAATTTTTTGTTATGTTTTTTTATTTTGTAGTGCAATTTTTATCAAAAGAGCTTGAAAAAATTCTCCACTCAAACAAAGGTAGTGTCATTTTTTAAATAATTTTCTCTTTTCACTTACAAATTCTCAGTTTATTTGACTGTGTTAGACTATCTCATTCAGTATGGGCTGTCTGTCTTTAGAAAAAATGAGAGCAAATAATTTTATGGAGCTAAGGATCCCTGAAGGTAAGCATACTTTCTTTGTTGATTTTAAATTGTTGTTAATTTACATCTGTCGTGTACTAACAAACGTGGCATGCTTTCATTAATCATGTTTGTGATCCTGCCCCTCAGGTTCTGCCTCCCCCCTCCGCCTGTCTCCCTCTCCATCTGACCATGATCACTTGCAGCGGGATGAAAGTGAAGGCCTCTCTGATCTTTTTAACGCCCCAATGCTCAACGTGTGAACATGAACTTAATGACTGATACAGTAAATATTCTTATCCAGGAAATGTACATAGTTGTCTGTTTTTAAATAGCTATTTGATTATGAAAAATAAAATTATTTTGAATTTCATGTCTTTCATCTGGTTATTGATTGCATTGCTAAGTCGCATTAAAGCCACAAAAGTTTATCAAGTGTAGCTTCGTAGCTTCACAGACTTAGACGCTGTGACCTGATGGTGGAGCTAGAGGACAGCTACAGGAGCACTTGGAAGCTATCCTCTGTGGGAAATGTAGAAAACTATTTCACCCGCTCATGCATCTGCAGAAACAAACCAGCGGGTTGAGGAAAATAATTGTTTATACATTATTCAGTTGATGTAAATTTGAAGCCAAGAGATTAAGTTACCATTAATGAAAATGTAATTTATTTGATCCTGAGCAAGGAATGTTCAAAATAAACTTTAGTGTTTCTAGTGCAGCCCCAATTCCAAAAGAGTTGAGATGCAATGTAAAGTGTCTATGAGAAGATAACATGATGGTCAGCAAACCCTTTCCAGCCTATATTAAATTGATTAAGGAATAAGACATCATATTAATGGTTGAAACTAAAAACAAACTATTTTTGTAGAAAAAAATACATGTCCCTTCTGAATTCGAAAGCTAAGACAGTTGTGACAGTGACATCTTTACATTGTTCTCAGATTTAGATTCAAGGCAACTTTATTAATTCCATAGGGCAATTTAGTTTTAGCTGTCCACTCAACCATACATACATACATGTACTAACAACAGGCAGGAGCATGACAGAGACAATCAAACAGTAATTCCTCTGCTTTTAACATTCTTCAAGTTCTGGAGTTTTAAACGTGAAATGCTGTCTTGTTCTTGCCTGGTACAAGACTTCAGCTGCTCTACAGGGGCAACTTGGGCTCTTTGATGTAATATTCTTTGTTTCATGAGAACCTTTTTTCCTTATGATTTACAGGCAGGACAGTCCAGCACCCAGACTCCTCTACTACAGAGCCATGTTCATGTGAAAAACACAACTTCTTATGCATGACAGCAACAATAACCAAAAACACTCAATTTAGACAATGTAAAATGAATGTATGAGTTTTCTTTGACAGCAAATGATTAAATAGGATGATTTTTTATTGTGAGATAAGAACAATGATAAAAGTTGGATACAACCCAAATGTTTCAATCTCAACAGCTAGTTTCACCAGCTGATTTCTTCCAGCATGAGTTCCCTGCAGAGAGAGGAGGGACGAATGGAGTGGCTCAGGTTTCTCATTTAATATTCCCGTGGTGAATCGAGCCCTGCTGCACTGAGTGATCGCTGTTCCCTCTGGTATCAATAATACAGGGGGAAGTTATTGTCCCTGTGCAAGCCACAGTATCGTACAGCTAAAGCAAGTGGAGGGAGGAGGTGGTCCTTTCACTTGGCCCTCTAGGGTTTCAGGGTCTGCAGACACTGGTCTGACTCTGGGGAGCCTGCTGCTGTGCCCTTGCACAGGGCTCGATTGTGCCTCTGCTTGACCGAGGGGATAAATGTGTCCAAACAGTGACAGCCCACACAGTCCTGCTGGCCTGGCCCTGTTGGTAAGACTACACCCAAAACAAACCCTGAGTTGTGAGATGAGCTCCAGCTGACAGACAGCTCAATGGGGAAGCAGTCAGTGGGAAATATCTGACAGTTTTAGGATGGGATAGATATCCTGGGTGTGATCAACATGATCCAGATTTTCACCTTGTTTGAGCACCTCGCTGAGCAGCACCAGCTTCATAATACTCCAAAATACTGATCTGTGAACTCAGTAAACACACGCACATCCAAATTCAAACAGTGACTCAGGAAGGTGAGATTCAAGTATTGTTTCAAGGGATTATATTCACCCAAGCCTAAACCTATTACTCTCATCTTTTATTCTTGTGGTGGAAAACAGCCTGCCAACAAGCTGTTTTACATAAAGGAATTTAAAGCCAAACATTAAGCCAAAACCCTAGAGAGAAAAACGGCCCCAAGTGCATCTGAAGGAACAGAGAGAGAGAGCGAGGGGGAGAACAAGAGAGAGTGAAAGAGAGTGAAAGAGAGAGAGGGAGAACAAGAGAGTGAAAGAGAGAGAGAGGGAGAACAAGAGAGAGTGAAAGAGAGAGAGAGGGAGAGAGCACAGGTGGGGAGGGGGGCAGGAGGAGAGTAAGAGGGAGAGAAAGTCTGAGTGATGGTGAAACTGGCGCACAGAAAGAGGTCAGCTCTTAGCATGTTTATACATTGAAGGAAGATGATGGCAAAAGCTTGAAAGGGCTGAAGAAAATGAAAGGATTTTATCTGCTGGTGAGTTTCCCCTTTTAAGATTTATTGAAATTAAAGTGAAGGTTTGTTGCTAATCGAAATTCACAAAAGCTTTAAAGAGGGGAAGATGTGCACTTTTATTCTTAACAAACCATTCAAAATGTACAATGAGGGGAAACATTCAAAATCTTACCTTGTGTTCTTAGATAGTCTTTGAACACTTTTTTCAAATATCAAAGGACATTTAAAAGCTCACTGTAAGAGCTTGTGTAAGTTAAGGTCAACACTGCTTCTTGTTTTGGTAAGCATGCAGTGAAAGTGGAACGGTAATGTAGTTGCTGGTCATTAAGGTTTAATATGTCCTCTCCTCTGAGATACTTTACTCCTTGAGTCCATCTCATTACTGTAACTGAATTAGCTGCATCTGTTTGAGCACAGGGTTTTGTGGTATCAATAGAAAAATATCCTGAAGAGAAAGATGTGACAGCATTTGTTGCTGTACGTGCTGACATGAGTTGAAGACGACAGAGAAACAGCCAGACATGGCTTCTCTAAGAATCGCAAGCATCATAGTTTGGGCGTTGATTCTGGGGCAAGGATTGTCTGAAAAGACAGGTGAGTGCGAAGCAAAAGCACCATGTTAAATACATTTTGTATGTTTTTGCCATATGTGTATATTGTGTGATGCAACCTAAGCCTGACTCTCTTTCAGGGAGTACTAAAGGAGACCAGAGAGATGCCATTCTGAGAGAGATCATTTCAAGATGGAGCAAAGGAAGCGGTTTGGATCCTCAGAAGGCTCCCCCAGAAACAAACAAGGGCCAGCCTGTAAACCCTTGGGTTAGGAATATCATGGGGAGCCTTAAAACATTATTTCCAAGCAAGAAAGTTCCCACTTTAAATAAGCCAATTGACAGGCACCGTCTCTCTGGCTTCCTTTACAACATTTCTCTGTACCTCCAAGAGATGGGTGCTGAGCTGGAGGGTGCACCCGCAGAGACAGATGAGGAGCAGCTGTGGGAGAAGGTGCTGCATTTCTTTCTCCAGTCTGAAGGGAGCGCTGCAATGAATCAGTGGAACGGCAGGGTGCCACCCCGACCCAGTGTGAAAGTGCAGGACTGGTTTCTGTCCCTGCGCGGCAGCCCTCACTGGGACTGGCTGCTGGGGCTGCTGCAGAGTTTGATCACCCTGTCAGAGCGTCAGCCCTACAGGCCTCTTCTGACATACTTGTCCCAGAACTGGAAGACAGTGAGCGCAGTGTTTGAAGCTGCTCTTCAGGCTTTGATCAGTGGGACCTATGGCCAGGCCAGTGCAGGCCTGCAGGGCTTCATTTGTGCTCTAAAGGGCCGTAGTGACTGTGCCTTTAGCGTCAGCTGGCTTCAGCAGTTGCTGCGTTTCCTAGAAACACGCAACTGGAAGCCTGTAGTCAGTCTACACCCCGCAGGGGAAGGGGCTGAACACAGTAAAAGTTCAAGTGCATTTGGACGATTAAAGCCCTTCAGTCTGCCTCCTGAGGCCATGAGGAAGGATGCATTGACTGGAAATTACTCTTTTGAGGACCCAGTGGCCACAGAGGATGATCCAGACTCAGTGCAAAGTTTCCTGCTGCAGGCGTTGTCACGTTCTGGTGGAGGAGAACGAGGGGGACACATGGCACAGAAAAATTTAGCTCTAGTACAGAGTTTAGATGGCCTGAGGAGAGGCCTCATGCACAGGGTGGGGAGTTCTGTTTATGGCAACCTCAGGCGAAAAGTTTCACAAGCCACCATGGTGCTGCTTGACGATGTCAGCAGCCTAGTGGATGTGCCACAGTCCAGCGCTCATGGCCAGTGCTCAGTGGGTGAGTATGTGCAGTAGATAGCCTCAGATAAATACTCAAGAAACAGGCATCACATAGATTTTTCATGAATATTATTGTTCAGTGCAATATCAAACACAAACAATATAATTTCATACTTAAATGAGTTACATCTGAATAGTGATTGTATTATACATGTATAATAGGGACGCACCATTTGGATCTGAAAATCATTCAGAGCAGTGATGTTACACATGTGTTGACAATCCTCTCATGTTGGTAAAAGTTTAACTTGTGAATTTTTTTTGTTATTTTATTGGATAATTCACTGAAAACCCCATTCCTATGAGCCTCAGTCTGGCCCTGGTTTCACCTAAAAGAAACAAGAGACACACTGACAGTGACTGACACTGCTTTACAAAGTCTTACAATCCTCCTGGCCGCTGAAAGCAGCTGTTGTCAGCTCAGCTAATCTCTTCATGCGCTCATTGATGTCAGTAACATTATAACCAGAGCATTGTTGGCTGAGCTGAACTGTTACATCAGACATAATCATATACTGCATGAGCTTCCAGTGGCGTCTTCCACTATCACTCACTTTGATTTGCTATTAACATGGCTTTTCTTTTCTTTTCTTTTTCTTATGGAGGTGACCTGAGGCAACTGATATTATGGTAAAATATTTCAGTCAGTCAACATTTTGTTGGTTTTCTTTTTTTTGGAGACTCAAATTGATTTCTTTGTTCTGTCTTCCCACATAAAGGGGGATACGACACAATGTGACGTGGAACACCGAAGCTTTGAGTGTGGGGTCACCAAGTCTCCCAAACTCTCTTCCATTCCTGTCCTGTCCTTCAGCTGAAGGAGATGAACCAATATCAAGACAAAGAGCAGAGAAGTATAAACAAAAACGCCCTCATAAATCTTCCCCCGACTACTCCCAGCTCAACCAGCCTCCAACAAGGAGAACTAAAGAGAGCAACAACCATCAGAAAGAAATTGAGTACCCCACCTCCATTGAAATCCTGGAGGCAGCGTGTAATGATTCTATCCCAGGCTTGACTGGAGTCTCCAACTTCACTGTGTTCCTCTACTGTAAACTGTTTGAAGGGGAAAACGGGTCAGACAGCTCTGCAGTGGCTCAGATGGGGCTTGACCTGCAAGCCACATGCTCTGATGCAGCTTGGTACCTGTCGGCTGCTGAGGACGACTTCCTTTGGGTTCATGTTTGCAGCGAGTTCTTCGCCCAGGAATTTAATAACACAGTGTGTGCCAACTCCTCTTTCTGGCTGCAGAGAGCACATCAGGTAATTAATCTTTTAATATGTGGGCACTCTGGAAAGTCTTTGCTATAAATTCTCAGCTAAGTTATTCCATCAACAGATACCAGCACTGGTTCTTTACTATAACACAATAAACCCCTTCAAATTAAATGACAATTCCAATTAGCAGCTTCTCTTTTTGCCGTGAAGCAAAGATTTTGTAAATCTGAAACTGTATATTTAAAAATTACGCAGTATCTCTCTCATGTCCAGACAAGTTTATGTATAGAAGCTCTGGATCAAACCCTTATCCATGAATTTCACATTATCATGTGTGAAGTAACAGGCATGAACTGTAATCTCTGTTATGCTGCTTTTCATCTCATAATAGTAATAAGTCTAATAAGTCTTTTTGCTGCTTTCTAACTCTGATATTTACAGGCTGCACTGACAAAAGACTACCATTTTTTCAACCAGTCGAGTATTGATGAACTGTGTGTGCACCTGTCAGGTGAAGCCATAGGAAACCCTGGACTTGGTGAGAACTGCTTGGCTCAGTTGGGTAACAGGATGCTCACTGCAAAGACTTTCAGACACTGTTTCCTTCCAAACAACTCTGTCCTGATATCAGCCCTGTGTGGGAGAGATTCCCCTGACTTGCAACAGACCTTACCAGAGGGCAGCTGGGCCGCGGCATACTGCTCCAAATTACACAACTCCACCCAAGTCGACACATTAGATGAGTCTTGTCAGTACAGGGAATGGGCTGTGCATCATTTTACCAACTGGACCCTCCTGGAGCTCTGTGAGCAGACACATGGACTGAGGGAGTACATTTGTCTAAATACCACGCTCTACCATATGCTGTTGAAATCAGTACCTCAGTTTGCTGAACTCTGTGCTGACCTGCAGGCAGAACTAGAGGAAAGGAAGTGCTTCCTGCAGAGATTTTTTGACATGCTCCCAGCACGGTATGAGTTTGACACATCTCAGCTGTGTGTGGACCCGGCTCCGCTGCTGGTCAACGTTCTGCACAAGCTGAGTGTGTGTGAAGTTCATGGAGGGGAGCAAGAAGGGTTCTTGTTGGCAATGGGGTACGTGTTTCGTGTTCTGGACATCATGGTGGGGCTTTCTTCAGGACTGGATGAGGGGGAAAGAGAGGCAAGACAAGGTTTAGGACAGGCTATCCTCCTTTCCAGTCTACTTGACAACACGTCCTGGGCTGAACTGCAACCTGAAGCTTCCATGAGTGTCCTGCACACCATTGGGGTCTTCCTCCGCAGAGAGCAGAATGCCTCCCTGAAAGAAGATCTGCTGAGCTGCTTCAGTGTAAGATAGCCTTCTGACACACACACTCACTCACACACATACACACACGAGTAGCAGAGTGAGGAGTGAATTACTTTTTCTGGTGTTTCATCAGCCCGTCTTGTGGGACCTCATCCAGCAGGACGACAACTCATCTGCTCTGAGGGTTCTGCTGCAGGTATTGGCCTGTGAAGTGATTGCATTCAGACTTGAATATAGAACGTTATATTAAGATGAATCCTTTTATCTCATCAGGAGTATCTTCAAATGCCAAGAGACAGCATTCGCACTCTTGTGATGTCTGCTGAAAAAGATGCAGTAAAGAGATTCATCTCCCATATGCATCAAAGTTGGGACCAGTTACAAGTTGAAACCAAACAGGTTTGTTCTTAAAGTCTCAATAATCCATATACCACAGAAAAATGTATTCAGAAGGTTTTTAACAAGTGAATGGGTATTATATAAATAATATGTAATAATGTAAATGTTAATGCATGAAAAGAGGGTACCAAATATATACTGTATATACACAGGATACACAGTTTTCGTATCTTCCTCAAGTGTCAAATTGAATACACTTCTCTTTCTCTCTTTCTCTCTCAGGTTTCTCAAAAAGAATTGCAGGCCATGGAAACAATGACTGCTGCTTTCATCCACAAGTTCCCACGAGTGACTCCAGAGTTGTTTGTGGACATGTCTCAGTTCATCCCCTTCATGTCTGTGTCAGACATCATGAGCTTCCCAGCCTCGCTGATAGTCAACGACACTGTGTGAGTTACTGTCCAATGAAGTAATGTATTCAGTTAGACCTAACTGTCCACATTCTCACGGCGTCTGCGTTTCCTTCCAGACTGACAGCCATCCGAGACCACAGCTCGGGGATGAAGTCCCCCCAGAAGAAGGCTTTTGTTAAGCAACTCCTCCAGTCTAGTGTGGTTGGTGATGTCCCAACATGGCCGCCGTACTTTCTCACATCCATCCTCCCACTTCTGCCGTACCTACCAGTCAGCCATTTTCACCAACTGACCTCACAGCAGGTGGTCGTTTGTTTTGCTTAGTCCAAAGTTTGTACACATCTGTAGCATCAAATACTACAAATACTAACCATCTCAAGCAGGGCTGGGTGGTTGCTTTGGACACTCACTGCTGCATGTTAAAGGAAAAACCTGAATAAATGAGTGGAGAAATAGATCATAAAATCAGGATGGTTGAAGGAGAGTAAAAGAATGTGTATAATCTTCATTGTTTGCTGTTTTCTCCTGTGATGCCAGAGTAGATACTGTTCAAAAGTGGGGATGTTGATGTTGGAATTACATTTAAGATTTAAAAGGAAAATCATTTTAATTTACATCAAAATGTTGGGATGGGGGACATTTTGCAACTCAGAAACATGCAGGGAGAAATCGCTTAAATTATTCATTGCTGTGCCTCTTTTTTGATGCCACTTCATCTTTCACTAAATATAAAGAGGGTTAATAATCAGATATAAACAAGTGTAGCTTTAACTGATTGAACTACAGTAGATTGTTGTTGTTTTGTTTTTAAAATTCATACTTGCATGCATTTGTAAATTAAGCTCTAAACAGTTGATGTAAATGTTCACCTCTTGTCACCCATCTACGTAAAATTAATTCATTTCCCATCTCTTTTAGCTAGCTCCTCTTGTAGAGTTACTAGGCAACAGTAGTTTGGATGGTGTACGGGGTCGACACGTGCTACGAACCCTTTTCACCAAGAAGAAGAACCTGACGAATGACGACGTACTGAGGTGGGTCTCTGATTCCTGAGTGTTAATGTGTGTCTTGATGCTGCACACATTTGATTTGTGCTTGGCTGTTGTAATGCTTGTACATGACATGAATTTTGCTGACTAGCATTACTGTGTTGAGTGTTCCATTAAAGTTATTAGTCCTATGTACGATAAAAGCAAAATGCAAAGAGAATAAAATATTAAAGAAAAGTGACAGATTGGCTTCTTTTAGATTAGGAGTCCTCATATGTTACTTCGATCCAGATGATCTGGCTTCATTTCTTCTGGACTCACCCGTCTCTGTGGCCCTGTGGCAGCAGCTCGCTCGCTGTATGTCCAAAGGGTTCATCAGCCCCAGCGGCAGGGTAAGACACAGACTCCACAGAAAATCTTAACTGACACTTACAGCTTTTTTTAAGCCAGACCATCTCTATTTGACTGTGTCTCACTGTCAGATGTCGTCTCAGTTGATACAAGCTGTTCAGAACATGAACACGAGCAGCTCGTCTCCTTCAGAGCTGTCAGCGCTCAGTGATCTGTTGTCTCAGTTAGGGGCTTCCTTCCTTCTGTCACTTCCCCCACAACAACTCCTGGAAGTCCTCACACAGCCAGGATTACACAGATATTCCCCGGCACAGGTCAGTGGAGAGTTCGGTTCACATGTGACTTTTTGTCAAACTTTGGTTAAGTTATTTTTTCTCCACTGTTTATGTATATTTGATATCTCAGTGTAGTTTTACACTGTGATATCTAGATGGACTTTTTGCAATCACTGTTCCTTCTTTAGAAAGTAGACAGCAAGTTACATCAACCCTGTTACAAAGTGAGAAAAAGAAACGTTTTCTTGACCCTTACTTTTGAACTGCATTTTTTTTGTGTGGATCCACACTGAATCAACTATTTCTGGTGAAAAAGAGAGAGTTAAACTGGTTCGATATCCAATCTCTACCTGTACCAAATGCAGCCTTTCTGAATTGTTTTCAACCATTGTTAATTTATTAAATGCTCTCCCCAGGCTTTTCAAATGTTATCCAAGTTTACAAAGGACATCCCTGTGAGTAGAGTCTTTTTTTAAATTCAGTTTGTTAGATTTAAGCCGACTGTCCTTTCATCACTGTGCTTCTCTCCCTCCCTGCCAGCTCACCATGGAAAAACTTTGCAGGCTGAAGCCGTTACTCTGTGGTCTCTCCCCTGCTGTGCTAACAGACCTCCAGTGGGCTGAGATCACTGAGGCTGCCCAGTGCCAGTGTTTGAGGTCGCTGCTAAATGAGCTTAAGCCTGGCCATAGAGCCATGCTATACAATGCAATGCAGGAGGTGATGGTGGTATTATGTTTTCTCAGTATGTCATCACTCGTTCTAATCTTTTCATCACCCTCTAAGATTTATTTGAATAAACTTTATTGTCATTAATAAAATGACAATCAAGGAATTTATGTTTTTGAAATAGTTAATTTGAAAGATAATGTTTAAAGTCAAAAACATTCTTGCAGATAGCGTAAGATAAAAACTTGTGAATCAAGTTCAATTTTTTTCCCTGTTTTCTTTGGTGTCACTAGGCTCTACAGAGGGACATGCAGAACAACACTCGCCCGGTCAACTGTCTGTCACTGTTTGTCCCTCTGAGAAAGCTAACAGAAACCGTAACAGGTGAAACAATCCTCAGAGATATCAGCCTCTACAGAGACATTCTCTGGTCACCGCAGCAGGTGAACATTTTACCTCATACAACCTTTGTGTCTGATGTTTAACACTGTATTGATATGACAACAAAGGATCTGAAGTTCTCTGACAAGAGAAGAAAATGTCACCAGCTCTAGTCCCATTAATCTGTAACTCATTGGACATGCTTCAGATGATCCTTTCAGGATATTAATACTCCATACGCATCAGCCACCATCAGGCTAATTAGTTTGGATGTAGTACAATGGTGCGGAGGAGTGTAGCATAAATTAGTAATGGCTACCTTTAAAGGATTTTGTCACAGCCAAGAGAGTATTTCGTTCTTGGCCTGGGCTCATCAGTTAGAAGCTGCCTTCAAATATGATCGGACACAGAGCAAAAAGAGATCTAATTTATTCTGTTATGATAACCCTGAAGTTGAATAAAATGACCACATTTAATCTCCATAGCTTTCATCTCAGAAGGAAAGAGAAATTTGAAATAAACCTCATTGTTTCGTAAAGCTATTACTGATATCAAAGTGATAGCTTTGACTTCTTGTCTTTAAGATTAAATCTTGTCTTGTTTTTTTGTGTTCAATGTGGAGTTAAACTGATCCTATTTTAAAATTACCCCTGAACATATTTTGTTTGATGTGAAAGATTGAAAAGAACAGGTTTTTTCTTCATGTGAAAACATGAACCTTGAATATCCAGGATGGCATATAAACAATAAGCACTTAAAAATGACCTTCAGACATCTTCAATAATATTTCGGTAATCTCATTTAAGCTAAAAACATGGTGACCTTAAAATATAGCGTTTAAACTTTTTATTTGTGTCCCTTACAATTAACAACTTCAAAATCATTTTGTTTTGAAGGGATTTCAATAATTAGCAAACTTGGCAAACTATGACTCCACAAAGCTAAAACCTAAGAGCAAAGCGTTTGCTCCTGTAATCTCTCACCGACTTGCCTGGGAGCTTCTTTGTGTGTGTTGGTGAGTAATTCTTGCTGAAGGCCAAACTCATTGTCTTTCCAAGCCTGACTGAAAAGAAAAAAAAGTGTTACCTGATGGGTTTTTTTGTGGCTCTGGAACGCTTTACTAACAACCTGTTTGATCAATTTTTAGGACAGCATGAAACCATCCTGCAATTAGATCAATATTTTATGATTGAGGAGCTGGTTTAAATTGTGGAGAAACTACACTTTATTTCAGCATCATAAATCAAACTTATTTTTACTGTCAATTGCACAGATTTAAAATGGAGAGTCTGACTTTCCTTTTTTGTGTCTGGACAGGCTCAAGTTTTATTCAATAAGGTCAACAAGTTCAGAAACATTTCCAGCCAGATGGTGAGGTAAGCTGGGTAACAAAATAACAGTTTCTGTCACTCCATCTGACTTATTGACATCTCACAATTTCATAAAAACTGGATGGGACTCATGCACTCAAACACCAAAATGAATATGCACACAAAAACAGAACCAGATACAGTCTTTTAAATAAGCATGAGCTTTCTTTGTCATGCAGGAATCTGGGTCATATTGCCAGTGGAATAAGTTGTGACTTCTTAAGGCTTTGGAGCAATGGCACAGACTTTGCAGAGCTGCTTCGGTTTGTCACTGAGCTGCCTGGATCACTGAGACCTTCTCTGGTGAGGAACAAATCCCACAGCACTCCTTAAACCTCACCACAGTAACTGATCTGCAGCAGAGCTTCATTCATGGGTTGTTTCATCGGGTACATGCTTTACATTTTCAAAAAAGTTGTTAGATTTTCACAAGTTCAGGTGTGTTTTGGCTGTTTTACCAGCGGAAATGTATCGTAGAAGAACTGCGGAGACATCCTGATATCGACGTCAACATTTTGAGCCCTGGATTTGCAGCAACATTACCGTGACGTATCCCACTATAAAATATTGCCATTGATTTTTATCTTGTTTTTTGCAGTTTATTGAAATATTTACACTCCTGTTTTACTCTTTTTCAGAGTGACAATGATAGAAAACATATCCAATGTATCCTTCAGCGGCATCTTGAGCTACATTCAGACCAACTTTGCTGATTTCCTCGGATTACCACATTACAAGCAGACAAATTTAGCAGAGAAAGCTGTTTCTGAGCTGGTAAAACATGTAACTCAATCTAATGCTCTCTTTTTTGTAATAGCTGAACACATTGTCTTGTGCTTGATGGAGTAAAGTGTTATCTGTTTTTGAACCTCTTTGTAATTTCAACAGCACAAAGAGCTCACTGCATCAGAGAGGCTATTTCAGGACAGAATAAATCAGGGTTTGCGTCAGTGAGGCTGAGTCATGTATTCGATTTTGTATTAGCAATGTCATAGGACAAAAAGAGCAAACTTCTTTGGTTCCGGCTCCGTTAGCGAGCAAACACGAGACAACAAACAGATAATTCGGGACATAAACTGCCTCATCCTCTCAGCTTTTCACAGATGTGAAGTCATATCAGTGTAAAATCCTTGTAACACTGGGTCACTGACTCTGTGTGGGGGTGTGCTGGGCTCTTCTCAGGCTGCAGAGGAGATTGATGGCACCATACTGGATGTTCTGGGGCCTTTGCTGCCTTTCTTGGACCGAGATAGTTTGGCTCTAGTGGACAGAGGAGCTTTGGCTCTGCGGCTCGAGGAGATGAGAGGTTTCTGTCTTCCTAAAGAGGCCCTGAGAGATATAAGTGCTCTACTCACTCAGAAAGACCTGCTTGGGTAAATAAACACGAACAATGGAAAATGATGATGGCTGGGTAAAAAAATATGTCTAAGGATAAGGATACTTTAAATCATACTGATTTAGTTGTTTTAAGCTTTGAGTAAAATTTTTAAAGGGATCTGTTATTTACAAATAATTTGACAGAAAGATTGATAGGCCTTATAGTATGAGGTATAAATATGGACATTTCACTCATGCAGACAATACTGATGTTCTGTTCATTATAGCTGCTCATACAACCAACATATAACAGCCCAATAACACAAAGTATAGCTGAGGCTTAACTAAATGTCATAAATACCATAGGCATTAGGCAGGTTTTAATCCAAATGGTAAAAATTAACTTCTGATCTTGTGATTTGATGATGTGTTAAGCCGCCGAGTCACCAGGCTACGGCTTGGTAAGACAATCATGGACAAAACCATGCATACCTTTCACTTTCTGACCCACACATATAAAATTTTGTCGTAGAGTTATGGTTTATAATGTAACAGTGTAAAAGTGGAGACCATATGGAAAAGTAAGAGGGATATCTTGATTATAAGAGCCTAAAAAGACACAACATGTTTGCAGAATGACATGGATTATGGATGATTAGTTGTCAGAATTATCAAGTATGTGTATTTGTTTCATAGGGAGCCTTCCAAATGGCAAGTTAGGGATGTTGAACATTTGGGAAGGCTGATCTTTTCTCTCCCAGTAAAGCAGATCAATGCCATCCCACTGGTAAGCAAGCAAACCTCAACCTTTTAAAATAATTCACCTTGCACATAAACTGATGTTCTTACATGTATTTTGACATATCTTTTTCTCTTGTGCAGGCAGTGTTAAATAAAGACACAGTGGAGCAGGTCCTTGTGGGTCAAAGTCACTGGGAGGACAGCACCGTTGGTAGAATCTGTGTTCGTCAGTGTGTGGACAAGAATCGCCAGAGAAGACAGACTTATAGTCTCATTCGAGGGATTGTCAAAGCACGAAGTAGGAGAGCAAAAGGTTCAGTGCTACTCT
The DNA here is from genome assembly GCA_008086565.1 of Thalassoma bifasciatum. Lineage (NCBI taxonomy): Eukaryota > Metazoa > Chordata > Actinopteri > Labriformes > Labridae > Thalassoma > Thalassoma bifasciatum. The sequence continues at coordinate 88,223 of RPOG01000863.1, read as the reverse complement.
TATATTAATACATTGTAACTTAATCTGACAGTGCCTTCTGTTATGCACCACTCCACTGGTGACCTTCACTGTAGATCTATGTTGTTATGAACGGTTTCTTTGTGTTTCATTTGATATGACTTTTCCCTGGGCTCTTTTCAAGCAGTGCCGGTTCCAAGCTGTGCAGATATCAGGGGGACATTTCCCTCAGCGTGGACATCCACTCAGCTCAACCGCATGTCTCAAGAAGACCTCGAACAGTGTGTTGAAATCTTTGCTCAAGATGCTTCATTAAGCCCCGAGCAGCGGCGTACGCTGTGGATGAAACTCAGACAGGTTGGTCAGTCTGCCTTAAAACCATATGATGTATAGTCTTGAATAACTTCTCATTCTTGGGCAGTAAGAATTCAAGCTGTCCTTCCCCTATTTTTATGCAAAATCTTTTTTCTATGTGGAAGATAGGAAATATGTACAACAAGCAGGTAGGGTATTTTCTGACAGATAACTAAAACACAAGTACTTGTTGGGATATTTATAACTTGTGGCTGTGCATGATCTGAGTTTTGGTTCAATCCAGTTCTTTAGTCCAGTGAAGGAGCTGAGAGCGGATCAGGTGCTGGCTCTGGGCTCAGTGGTGACTGAGATGGGGGAGAGAGAGCTGCAAGACGCCAATCTAACTAACATGGGTGTGCTGGCACATTTAGGGACACTGACGGATTGGAGCCCTAAAAAGGTAAACTGAAATGTTTACTTCATGTCTAAAAATGTGTGCTTATATATGGATATTGCACCAATAGTAAACTAGTGTTTCTGTGTGTTTTGTCAGATGAGAGCAGTGATTTTAGGTGTGATGCGGAAGCAAAAACTGAAAGTTGAACAGTTAACAGCTGTTGACCTGGCAACATTTGGACACTTAATCTGTGGCCTGTATCCATCAGAGATCAAAAGATTGAGTCCCTACAACCTCAGGTCAGTTAACTGCTCTGGTTGATTTATGCAAACCCCAACACAACTACACTTAAGATTAGAATTTAAAGCCTACCGAGGAAGTTTGGAGTTATATTTGAACAATTTTAAAAGCAACAAGAGAGTTACCAAAGTTGGAAATTTGAAGTCATAGGGTTGCCAAATCTTTTTTTTTCTTTTTTTTTAAAAATCTAATTATGCTGCACACACGCATTGGGTAGCAGTAGTTAGAAACAGTACAACACTGATTTATCCTCAAATACTGACAGAGACACTTGGTTGTGGCTTCAGAGAAATAAGACAAATAAACATCCATCTTCTAACAGATGTTGAGTAACAGGAGGCGGGCACATCTCTTAGCTCTGGAAACCTTAATAAAAAATATTTGCATACCCTCGGAGGAGCGTAAAGTCCTGAATCCTTCTCCTTAAACTGCAGTGTGGCGGTCCTGTTCCTGCGGCAGATGTCCCTGCCATGCACAGAACAGCAGATGGAGGTGTTGACAAGCCGTTTGTCCCGACCCGAGGCCTTCGGTCCAGTCAGTGCTTGGGGACCTGAAGTTTTCACAGAAATTGGGACACTGGCAGGTGTAGTAGAAAATAGTCTCCCTCGGGGTATAAACTGATTTTGATCAACTTTTTCTTAAATTGTTTTTGCACAAATGGGGGAAGTGATGACAGCTTTTGGATGGATAGTTACAATTAAATACATCCCTTGGGGCATGGAAGCCTGGGAAAACTTTCTCTGTGATTTGATAGAAGAAACATTAATTACCTTCAGTTTCTGTGTCTGTGTCCAGTGGGCCTGGAGGACATGGTGCTATCATCTCTGGTGCAAGAACAAGTGGAGGGAATAACCCCTGAAGCCATTGCCTTGATGTCAAAGAAAAAGATGGCAGTGAGTTGGACCTAAAAATGTTGGTGCTCACAATTCAGGAAAAACCAAAGGGAAGAGTTTGATGACAGTATGAATAAATCCAAGAATAGCAGCAGAACAATAATGGCTTGTGAGAAGTTTGAGATACTGTGCTGTACATCTATAGATTATCTGCATAAAGTGTTTAAATAGCATTTTGAATAGTTTCATTTTTAATGAACTTGTGTTTTTGAAGACATTTGAAGAATTAGAGGTAAATGCAAAATGTGTGACTGAATATAAGAGAAAAGAGACTGTGATGTTCTTGGATAACTTGCAAGAAGTTAGAAGTAATTAAGCTAGCACTACATGCCTTCAAATGAGATTGTAGTACATAGGACCAATACTTGTCACACACATAGGACATACAGGAGGGAGACAGGTTTGCACGTCCTGGACAGGTAAAAGTGGGTGAAGAACCTACATGTATGTTTCTCCTGACTACTTTTCTGCAATTTTCAAACCACTTCATAAAGTTCACAGCCCACTTGTATCTGTGCTTCCTGAGAGTCGTCTTTGAAGGTGCCCTGCATTGTGAGTTAGTATCTTTGTTGGGTGTGTCTGAAAGGTGGTGTTCAGTGCAGCTCAGCTGTCCTGGCTGAGTGCTGAACAGGCCTGGGCTGTCACCGAGGAGCAGTGGGAAGAGCTGGACAATGAGCAGAGACACGCTGTTGGACTGGCTCGATACGAAGGAGACATCCTGCTAGAGCTGAGAGGTTAGGGCGATAAAGTTTCATTTTTATAACCTTCTTTATAATTGGTCTGTCAAGATTATTTTAATGAACTGAGGGAGTGTTGGGAGTATGTATAATTTTATTATGGTAACACTTGTTTCCTCTAACCAATTTGATTTTTATGTTGTGTTCATAAGGGTTTAATGAATGCTTTGTTTGTTTGCTTCTGCAGGAAGAAACTCGACTCCAGCAGGCCTCACCACAGACAACTCTTCTTTACACTCACTGCTGCTTTGTATCGTATTGCTGCAGATAATTTGAAATGCTGGAAATAATTGAATCTGTTCCTTGACCTCCCTTGGTATCATCACATTTGTACTTTAAATAAATATTTTGGACTGTTCTGTTCCCCTGAGCTGGTCCTTTAACACTGTCAAGCCTGACTCATCAAAATATCATCAGGAATTATTATTATTGCTTTTGGAACAGAGATCTTTGTTAAAATTTTTAACAGAATCCACAAGAAAATAGTAAATAGTACACAATCTTTCAATGAAGAAAACACCTTTTCAACAACTAGCAATGACTTTACTTGTAAAAAGCATGTGGATTATCTCACAAGACCAGCCAATTTGGAAGGGGCCATAATACAACTTCATCTGCCTGCAGTGGTATGATAATCCCACATTTTAAAAAAACAAAACAAAAACAAACATTTTAAACAGGTTTTTAAGGAAACAATCATTATGTTGATGAGATAGAGGTTTCTGAAACTGATCATACTTGATGGGGTTGATAACCATTCATCTTGATAGTGCTCTGCTATATTTATATCACTTTAATGTGAACTTTTTGCCTGGAAAAATGTATTGTTTTAAAAGATTGGGTGGAAGAACGAGGAGCTACCATGAGGTGTTTCAAAAAAAAATTACAGGCAAAGCTTTTCCAGGATGTGTGATTAACTAAATAAAGTTAAAGCACCCAAATCCTTTGTCCTAAACTAAAACCACTAGATTTAGTAAAAACACTGGTAAATTGTTTACATTTTTTCATAACTACTGTCGAGTAAGTAATTTCCTTACAATCTAGCTCGTGGACAACAATGAGAACCCTCTTCCTTCAAGATTTAATAACAGGTATGAGAACATATGTTACACTGACTGCAGAGTATAGTTGAAAGAAATAAATCGTAAGAAATGTTTCCTGAAATTCATCAAAATGGAAGTTAAATGTGAAAAAATTGCCTGCTTAATCAGAAAATCTCTGTTATTTACTTGTAGATCCTCAACTCATGTGTGCTTTACGAAAAAAACACAACAATTTGAATTCCATCTGCAATAAGTAACAGACCTTCAATGAACTTTGAAAAACAGATTAAAAAAAACAAACAAACTTGCAATTGTACAGGGCATGCATAAAGTCTCTTTACAAGTTAAAAAATAAATCACAATGCCAAATGATGACATACTTAAATCAAATTTGCTCTATGCACTCTGTAGTTATCAAAGTTTTTAATCACATTGCAATTATGTTTTTCAGGTATCCTGTTGATGATCGAGGTACTGTTGAATGAACCCTTAAAAAGTGACTGCCCTCCAAGCAATGGTGCATCAAGTGTTTCAAGGCTTATTGAAACAAAATAGGAAACTCAGGCTCAGCAAAGTTAATGAACCAAGAATAAAAGAGATCCACCATCACATCACCTCAGTTTATGCATGACACATGAAATTTATAGAGACAGGGATGGTGTTGGATAAAAAGAGGAGTGACCAAGAACATCTGAAGAAAACACCGATCATGTAAGAAAACCATTTCAGTAATATCCTAATTCTCTCATTAAATAAGTTAGGAAAATAAGTGAAATATCTACTCCATAACCTGTAACAGTTTCCATGTAGGCTACTTGTCTGTTCATTTGTTTTTTAACCCTCTGATGCATGAATTATGAAAGTCAGTGTCTTGATTTTTCCCCTAAGTGTTTTTTTTTTGTCTTGAGGCATGAAAAAAAGTTTTTAAATTTTTTATTTTGTTCAAATGTTTGTAACTGAGCATTCAACTTAAAACAGTGTGAACTTAATGTAAATATGACTAATTTTTTTTTGTTTGACTTATTTTCTTTTTTTTTTGGTAATTTCATGAACAATCTTTTTTTAATGCTTTGCTAAACATTTTAACTCTCTTTAATCCATTTTAACACTGAATAATATATAGTTGTTACACTGTTTTACCCTCAAATGTTAACTGTAACTTTTTAAAAAAATATAAATACATTTGGAAAAAGAATTGAAGACATTTTTTAGGCCCTAAGAAGAATAAAAATATCCTGACACAGGCTAATATGAATTTACACCACATGAACCATTGAATTTAGGAGTAAACATGTTTTACACAGGTGTCCACTATAGTGACCTTTAAGCACCATGAATAAGACTTTGAAATTGTAAAGCCACTTTATAGACACTCTGTATTATTCCAGGAGAGGAACTAAGAGACAGACTAATAGTGAAATTAATTGTTTGGAGCAGCCTGTTAGATAAACAAAATAGAGCAAAACTAGAGAAACACATTTAACATAAAAAATGAAGACAAAAAAACCATAACATCGTACCATGCGCCATAAATATGGTTTGATTTTGATTTATAAAGCTGAAATGAAAGACACAAAGAGCTCAATTCTGAGATACAGTTCTTCATTATGAATGAGGCAGACGCGTGGGTATGGAGTGAAAAAACAAACAGGACGGCTTGTTCTGATGCTGTCTGCCTCTGTATCACGTGTGTGGTTGTAATACAGCCTGCGGCCTGAAGGTGGCGCTGCAGCAGCGCTGCTGGCCAGTCGGTAGGTGTTGCTCTAACGTCCCTACTTTGTCCACGGCCGTGACGTATTTCCTGGGGCTTGTACGGACCACTCAGCGGTACACCAGAGGGGTATCATGACTATTTATAACCAGCAAATCTTGGTTATCAATTTTTCAGCCGCCACACCGAGCTGTCGTCGGTTCTAACGCCGCGGTCCGAGACATCAACAAGCCGAGTGAAGCAGGATGTAAACGGAAGCTGGTAAGTTGAGCCGATTGTAAGTTTCCCGTCTGCTCCGGCTCGTATTTTTACTTGTTTGGGCTGCGTGGTCGGCGAGTTTGCCGTGTTCTTGGTTGAGGTACCACTCGGGGACCCTGACACGGGAGCAGACAGGACGGGGGGAGGACGGCGTGTTGTGTCGCCGACCCTCGTCTCTGTCAGACCGCTGGTGTGTGGGTCTGAAGGGGGAACTCGTCCCCCACACACCGAGCTGACGTTGACTGCGCCGCGGACGGTTTCCATGGTTGTTCCTGGGAAAATTGTGTGGTGGTTCGTGATCCTCAGTGCTGAGCAGGAATGAGTTGTAAAATGTGAGCCAGTGGAGGTCGGAAATGCTTGTCAAGGGTGGATGAGAGGAGAGAAAAGGGGGAGGCACCTGTGAGACGGTGCAGATCGGTCAGCCTTCCTCGGTGTCAAGTTTACGTTAATCACAGTACACTTCAGACATATTTGTCAAACGGAGGAGTCATCATCAGATCAGCTCCAGCTTCTGCCTCCGAACAGAATAATGACTACGTGTTGTTGTCAAGGACTTACTGAGTGAGGTGAGTCAACTGACCGCGAACTCACAGCGTTACTCCGATCAGCTGATGTGTTTAAACCTCTTAACTTTAGCTCATAAACATGAAAGTGTTGCAGGCCTAAGCGACAGAAGTTTTTCTCGTTCCTGATCTGTTACATTACTAATCCTAGAGTTTTTCTACAGCCCTTTACCAGTTGTTGTTTTGACTCAGAACCATGACTGTTCTTGTCATACTCTATCATACTCTGCTGGACTGTAGTAGATTCCTGCAGCATTGAACTTTGACACCAGAAATAATCAATACACATCTGTTTAGCACAGCTGGTGTTTCTGGAACAGACGTGTCCATCTTTTGCTGTAGCTGTTTTTAGACGGACTACATTTTGCGCCAAGAACACTCACTTTGAGAATTGTTTATGCTGTGAGTACTCAACAGTTTTACCTTTAAGATAGAGCAAAATTAAAGTGTTGATTGTTGTGACATTTAGTTTAAGGGTGTGGAGTCCTGTGCATGTAGAATGGCAACACAACTCTATATGATGAACAAAGTTCTGAAAGTAGATGTTTACACCCCTAGTTTGGTCACAAACACATTTTACTGAAATGCTTGTCCTCATTTCAGAAAACTGACTGTTTTAGGGCTGAAGTCTTTGGCTACATAACACACTTGTGCTGACAATGTTACAGGAAGTCTGAGGAACTAGATTGGCAACACTATTCAGTTAAAGAGAATGTACAAAGAAAACAAAAGAACAGGGTTCTTTATATTGTCAAGAAGTATCCACTTTGACTCCTGCCATTAAACCTTGAATAGGTTTTACGGTAATAATGCCTTGAAGGGAACCAATTTTAGGAAACTAATACTTTTTTAAACCATAGTTGTACTATGTGTGTTCGTAGTTTCGCAATAAAAGTTACAGAAAAAATGATATTGCGGGTAAGTTTGATCTTACCTAAGAGAATAATGGTGACTGCCTTCAACTTTAGTTAAAGATCGACTCATGCATTTAGATCCTTCATTCAAGCGGGAATAGAGTACTTGATAATACTTGAAAAGAGTTATTATTATATTACACAGCATCCTCGATAAAGGCTTCAGTACTCCCAGCACTTCAACAATCTAGATCAGATAAGTTCATATTTTAAGAGTTGAACATTCCAACATTTATTAAGTTCCACATGCTTTCACACACAAGGACTTTATCAAGGGCTCAAACTTTGAAATGCAATGGTTTTACAAAACCATCTCACTATAATCTCATTGAAATGATTTTATAATCAGGCTCCATCAAGGTCCTACTGACGAAAAATTAAAAAGTCACAACATCTGCTTTCTGCATTTGATGTTTTTCAGTTTTGGCGAATAAATTGCATCATCTGCAGCCTTACCCTGCTCGAAGATAATCTTAAAATGAGATAATTAAGCAGGGTTTTTTTTTTTCGCGTCTGTTTGCCTTAGCCTTGGATCTTTATCTTCTGTGACTGTGTTTCTGACAGCATTAAAAAACAAACAAAATTGACACTCTATACACTTGTGTTCAACATTCATGTGAAGTACTTGCTACATTGTGTAAGACAGAATTAGATCTATAGTTGCACTTGATTTTTTTCTGAAGATGAATTAGCTTCTGTTTAATTCATGTGTAAGCTTTGTATATGAACAATGATCTAAAGGAATACAAATTAATAATATGGAACTCACGGATGAAACAGTCCTCTCATTTCTTATGGGTAAAACCAACGGATGCATAATAAACTGGCCTTCAGTAGCTGAAACTCTTTTTAAAACCTACAATAACTCTCAGCTGGGATTTCTCTGAGTGTGCAGTATTATTGTTTGTTTAAATTGTCCACAGCACTGATTTATGGCTGAAACCAAAAACTACAATAACTCATAGGACAGCTTTATCTTAGTGCACAGAAGTTTTGTTTGGTTCAATCGCCACTTCTGTGCAGCCAAACAATCAATGAATACTCAAGTTTTCTGACCCCCCATTTAGATTCACAAGATGTGATATGATTAAACGCTCACTAAAAAAATCAATTTAGTAAATCAGTTGAACTTAATCCTTAGCTACTAGTTGGAGAGTAAACTGGACAAATATGGGAGAACAATGGGATACTAACTAACTGTAAAAAAAATTGATGCATGGTTTGCAGTGATGTGAATTTCAGGACACTGAGTGAAAGCCTTTTATACAAATATTGACACTGCAGAATGACTTCGGTGATTTTCTGTAACTTTAAATGAGAGAGTCATTTAAGGTGGATTTTGTGCCTGTGTTTTAGTCATACAAAGAAGTGTATTTTAATGATACTTTTGATGCAATAGAAGTCTTCTGCGTACTGTTTAACAGTTGGCAGAGCATTAAGTGAATGTGATTCTGGTGAAAGCACGACAAATCCACTTACTGGTCTGATAGAAGCCAACAAATTGTCATCACATTCATTAAAGTGACACCTAGGTGAGGGTTGTTGTAGTTAAATGTATTTGATAGCATCTTTATCTCATTAAAATGTAAATAATAAACTGATGAGTTGTAAACTGTTTCCTTTTTAAATTGTCCTGATGGGTTTAGTAATGAGGCTGGTATTATCCTTTGGGTTTAATGATACTTGGCTAATTATAATTTGGTGTACTTTTTTTTCTATTGTATCCTCTGTTATCACAGTCAGACATATGGTATCATTCACTGTGGCACCACTAAAAACCTCTCACTGCGCTATGCTCGGCTCCTCCTTTGTCTCTTGGAACAGTAAAGTAGTTGGGCAGCTATGCATGGTGTGTGGTTTTCCCACTGACGTAAAAGAAAGTGAGTGGTTGAGCACCCAGATGAGGTCACAGGCCACTGTACTTTAAGTCAGTGTGTGTCGTGAAGTCAAACAGAGGTTTGGGAACAGTTGCTCCATTAACTTGTTGCATCAGAAGACAAAGTCGAGTAAGTTCTTTTCCAATTGATTTCTCTCGTGCTTCTCTGCCCCTTTTGTTCGTATGTATTTTTCTTTTTTTTTTGATAAGTTTAGAACCTTTGGTATCTTGTTAATGCCGCATTCATCATTGGAATAGGCAGCCACTATGTCCCCTAATGGAATTCTACTATTTAGTGTGGTGTCATAAATACAGAAACGTTGGGTTGGATGTAGATCACAGCATTCAATTAGGACAGATTTGAATATCTTTGTGGAGTTGTTTAGTAGTCATAGGAAACTATAAAAGAACCTTTCCGTGTTGCATGTCGGCATTTTGAAAAACCATTCTGCTTTGAAGGACATCCTAATTGTACCTGGTGGCTTCTGGTTCTCCCTGCTTCTCTTCACATTCTGCTATTAAATATACCGTATGTTTGTCTCTGCTTAAAAATCACCTTATTATAAGCTAGCTTACTATTCATGTCATGGTAACTTACTGTTAAAATGTGTGTCGTGGATTAGCAGCTTATCACACTAACGCACAGTCTGTTTGGCCTGTCTGCTTACTTTTTTCTTTCAATGCTCTCACCTTTAGCTTTTCAGCAAGTCCAACATAATCCTTATATCCTTGCAACTGCTCTGAAAATATGTCTTAGGATTTTGCTGGCTATGGTACAATGAAAAAGTAGAGGACTTTGTCTGAAATGGCCCTTAATAAACATGAAATATTTTATGATAAATTTTGAGGGTTTTCTGAAATATTTATGAAAATGTATGGACGAAAAAAATAAATAATAATAATAAAAAAATATATATATATATAAAGTCACTGTTTTTGATCAGCTTTTGTTACTTGTGCGAAGCCAGAGTAATTAACATGGAGATTTTGTGTTGATGTACAGAATTTGAACAGTGTTTGATACAAAAGTCACAATAACATGATCTTAAAATGCTAATTAATTAGCTGAATGGCATCATAGGCTGCTATCTGAGTGCATCTTTTGTTACATTAAATACTAAATGAATGATGCCTGATTGCTATCAATTACTGAAGGACTACATTTTTTCTTATCTTACTTTTTTTTTTTTTTTTTTTTTTTTTTTTTTTTTTTTTTTTTTTTTTTTTTTTTTTTTTTTAAAGTTACTTTTTTTGGCCTTTGTGCCTTTATTTGATAGAGGAGGACAGTGGATAGTGTCGGAAAGGGGAGAGAGAGTGGGGAGTGACATGCGGGAAATGGCCACAGGTCGGATTCGAACCCGGGCCGCCCGCTCGAGGACAAGCCTCATGGTGCGCAGCCATATCCACTAGGCCATCCGCGCCCCTTATCTTACTTTTTATAGTTAATTTTTTTCAAAGCTTTGTTTAAAAAACAGCCAAGCTTTTAATTATGTATTCAAGAGTGAACTTCCCCAAAAAAGTATTGTGGATTTGAAGTTGGTATATGATACAAAGAGCTCGTAATAGACTTCTTAAAGGGGTGAAATGTAAACCTGAGTGATTTCCATTTCTCTTTCTAAAAGATTTGTCATAAACAGTGTCAGAGTAAACTTTTCATGTCCAATTACAAATTGCTCATAAAATTCCCAACTGAGTGTTAATGACTAACACAGTTCTTTAGATGCTGATGCATGAGCTTACTCATCTTATTGTTTCCAACCAGGTCACTGGTACATCTTAAAGGTGCCACTTTCCTGGAAACTTCACTAACTAAGTACACCTGCACAATCGAATATTGTTTTATTCGCAGGTGATTGATATGATTCACATGTTTATAGTGGCAATTCATGTTGGACTTCAGATATATATTTTTTGTTTTTATTGTCAGGTATCTTGTAACTTTGTTTTGACAGGTGCTCTACAAATAAAGCTGGATTGGATTGAATGTTTACTTCTGAAGTTATAGTGTTAGTGGTTACGCAACAGGCTACATTTTCTCTAGGGACAAAGTGATTACTCAGTTTTCCTCTTCAACAATGGCATTGGTCACCAAAATGGCAGCATTTTAGGTCTAAAACACTTCCTGGCTAGTGTTGAATGTAGTTTCTTTTATAGATATTTTAGATAAATGCAGTTCAGCATAAATTCTGAAACAGTTATATTCTGATATCTGAAAAATGACACAATGTATTTCTCTAGTACCACGCTTTGTTCAGAATCTGTCCAAAACATGTTACTTGGTAACGCATGGTTAAGTTAACAACAATAATTTTAACAGTAATCCAAAAGCCTCTTGCAGCATTATACTGAGACACATATTTGTCTGTGTAGGCTTATTTAAGAAAATGTTCAGTCAGCTTTGTTTCTTATCGATTAAATTTGTTGTATTTTATGCTTTAATATATCGCCTCTCAGTTGACTTGCTCTCTAATTGTCTGGAGCTTCACTAGTCGGTGGAAACTAATATGTGTAGACTATTCATTTACATTTGGACCTTATTTTATACCTCCACTTTACTCAAACAGTGGATACAGAAAATGAGAAACACCTCTGATTATTGTTTTGTCCATCACAGCATCATCACTCAGTATAACCTCAATCACAAACAGATAATTAGATTTAAACATTTCTGAAAAGTGGACACTCTCAATGGCCGACCTGTTGTAATGGACAGCATTACATAATACACTCAATACAGTGGTCACAGAGTGTGTTTGTTACACAAGAAAAAGGAGAGTGAAGTCGGTAATGGTGATGAAATGCTGAAAGCTTGGGTGCATCAACATTGTCTGTTTAGGGTTTGTAAGCAATGGAAAATCGCCAGCTGGCAGCAAGTGACTCACATCATCTGCATCTATAAGTCTTGCCAGAAATCAATGTAACCATTGCCCCAAATCTCTGAAATTAAAAGACGTTCAGTAGCTCGAGGCAGCTTGAATCTGATGGTAGATATCCTATTATAGGTTTGAAATGCTCAGGGTAATGCCATGCTTTTTAATGCCAAATTACTTTGTGATGTTAAACGAGATGACAGTGTAAGAGCACTGCGAAATTTCCCAGTCACCTCCTAACCCATCATTCTTGGTTCACGACTAACTATCCAGGGAGATATTTAAGTGCTTCTTTATTAATTCGAAGTGTGGCATAATTGCACTGAGAGTGAAATTTGCAGGTTTTGTTCAGCGGATGGGTAATGCAGGAAACACTGCGTGATTAAAAGAGGCAGTCACACAAACCAAAAGATACGCTTGACTTAGGAGAACAAATGGTGCTGCACAGAAAACACAGTGGAGCAAAGCATTTAGTGCAGTCCACTGAACTCGGGGTCACTGTAAAGATACACGTTTGATTGTGGTCTCAATAGACTAGAGGCACAGCTGACCCTGGTGACTCAAAACAACAGTTGGTTGTGGTGAAATCATATCAGCTAACAATTACAGCATGAACTGTTGGGAGTGAAAATGCTCCCTCTGGACACTAAAGCCCCTCTATTCTCTTTTGGTGTTTCAGTATGAATTCTGGATGCTTGTGTGATCCAATGGCTTTCAGACAACAGGTCAGAATTCTGTAACAAATACCTTTGCTCACTTCAGCATAAGGTGGTAAAAAACATCCTGTGGTTATTTTTCTGCCTCGTCTAGTGTATACTTGTCCAACAATTTCATCCTGAGCGGCTGCCCCAGTCACATAAACTCCGCTCTCAAGTGTCCAGCTTCTTCACCTTGCAGTGAGAATCTACTTCAATCTCTCAGCATCAAGGGCGTAGTCTGGCTCTGCAACCATACTCCTCCACCTCTCCTGTCGAATCATTATACCTAAGCATTTTCCTTTTGCAAGCTTCAACCACTGAATCCTCCCCTGGGAATGCAAACACCAAAATTTGCTGCTGTGTGTCTGACCGCAACATCAGGTGTGGCCTTGACGTCCTACTCACGGCTCTCCTGTGGGATTATCAAATGTCTGCACTCAGCTGGGCTGTAGTACACCCGATTAGCACAGCTGTTGAGCTGTTTTTGAACAGATAAACATTTGTTTTCCAACACTTGAGTTGTCATTTCAAACACACCTTAAAACCTGAGAGTTTTCACAAAGTTATTTCTTCATCTTGTCTGCTTTTATCCCATTCTGTCTGTTTCTCATTCCATCACTAAACCATTGAAGCAGCTGCAAAGGGGAAAAGAAACCTCAGTTTGGGTGCAAGCATTTTTAGTCTAGCCTTGGGAATAGTTTCTTCATGGGTCTTGGCATGTCTTCAGTATACAGTCTTGTTTGTGTTGTGGTTTTATGTTTACTGTGGGTCACCTTCACCACTTCTGCTAAACTTGCATTATTTTCCTCTTCTCTTTTGTTCCCTCCCAGGTGAGCTGTAACAGTCCCCTTCCTCGTCTCTCCGTGCACCTGCATGTACCGTGAGTAGCCCCGGCCTGTCAGAGAGGCACTGTGTTCAGAGACCGTGCTGCACCAGGAGAATCCATGGCTTCTGGCCCCCAATCTTCCTGTCTAGACCGCAGGCTCAGGCTGCTGGAGCTGCTACACGGGCCTCTGTTGGTCTTGCTGATTTCAGGGCTGGTACCAGCACTTGGTCAGGCGGTCTACTCCAACACATGGGCTGTGCACATACCTGGAGGTCAGGAGGAAGCTGATCTTGTTGCCGCTAAACATGGGTTCATCAACTTTGGACATGTAAGTAACAAGCAGCAGTTTTTCCTCTTAGGGAGTTTTCCTGTATTTTCAGAAGTACTGTGCTACAATTTTGTAAAAAGTCTGAGAACTGAATCACTCTTGATCCGCAGTGATACAGAGGTCACATGTGATTACAAAACCAAACACATTCTGACTATGCAAACACAGGACTTGTTTGTTTCTTGAAAGCATGCCTTAAAGGGCGTGTTACTTTGTATCTAGTATTTCCTTGTTTTTGTTAGTCTTTAGAATATATAAAGGGAAAACAAACATTTTGGCTGTTGTTTACCTTCAATTTGTGTTGGGGCCACCAGGTGCTAGCAATCCATGCTGTCACAAAAAAGAGCTTTTACAGCTTTTTCACTTCTTCACATTCTTCTTTGCCAGTGGTGTTGAAACAAGCAGGACACTTTCTAACTCTAGATTAAACAATTGTGTAATTGCAGAGGATGTTTTCCACTCCTTTGTGTGTGTTCGTACTGGTTGTGATAATTGTTATAGCCTCAGCCTGGGACTTGGTGCAATGGTGGAAATAATCTGAGCACTGAGACCGACAAAGGTTAGATGTGGCTAATCCCTGACAACATTTAAGGCACTGTAAGTGACAACAAAGTGCTGTAAAATAAAAAAACAGCTGGAACTGTGTAGCTGCTATCTGTGAGAGTAAGATAAATAGCAGGCATCTACAACGGTTTTCTCTCTTTCATTTTTTGTCCGAGAAGTCTCAAGAACAAATAGAAATGCCGAGTTCATTCTGACTGTTGTTTATAGAAACACAGATAAAGTTGAGTTGAGGTAAGGTGTGCTACAGCTGTGCTAAAACAAGGATAAGCTCTCGTCAAATAACCCTGTAGAACTTCTTTAAACATTCTTGTGTTCGATCATATTTCATAAAATCTTTTTTCCACATTGGCAGCAGCTGAATCACATTGATTAAGATTCTCAAACGTCAATATGACTTTATCTCCTGACTGACAGCAGCTGCGCGACAAGAACAGACTCCACCCAAAACCTTATGATTAGTTGCAGTGCTCACATCAAATGCTGAAGCTTCTCTTTGGAAGTTTATCTTCTCCCACTTTTACATGTGGAGTCAGGACGATAATGTTGAATTAAAAAAGGTTTTTAGTCGTGTCTTAAGCTTGAACATTTTTTTATTTCTTTCGATGCGGTTTAGACAGGCAGGATAATCAACATTTCCTGTTCTCTTTGGTGAGGTTTTCCTGCTTAAATGAGTTCCTGTTAAGCTTATCTGTAAATTCTGTCACACCCTTTCTAAGAAAAAAAGAAATGCAAATCTTGTGAAAGTAATTTACCTTCCAGTCAGACGGCAGAAGGATTTTGTTTCATCAATATACAGTTTTCTATTCTCTCACTCTGCATCAGTAATGCACCAACACATCTTCAGACATGAGGGACACAGGTGATTCCAGTGTTATAATACAACTTCTTTATAGGCTCTCACCAACACATTTTTGAGGCTATCATCTGTTTCAAGTTTGTATCTGCTTGTTTAATCTAGCTGACCTTATTTCATATGACAATGTTTGTTGTTCTTCTTTTACGATGATTAACAACTTCTTTAAGTGTCTTTAAAGTTCCAGAAATGAAATTAAACAACAATTTAGGATAATCCGTCCCTCCCATCTTGTTAGAAGTAGTGCAATCATAAAGTAGAGCTGTAATTTGCTGATTGCACAATGCACCTAAAGACCTTTAATTACAGTAGTTGTGACACTGCACTGAATAGGGTTTCAAGTATAACCAGAATGTGGGTAGGGTTTTCATGCTGATGTGAGTTTGTACAACTCAAAAAATGAAAAACAAAGCCTATAAGGCACAATGGGCAGCTTTCCCTGCAGATGTTTAATACCAAAGTCTCAACTCTTCCAGGAAAACGTGTTCTGTTTGCACCATATAGTCTTACTGGTTATCACTAGCAATGTAATTTGTGCTCTGAATCACAGCACACAGACTAATGAGTAATCCTACACACTGAAATCCTTTAAGTATGTGTTGTCTGTGGACCGTAAGGAACCCAGACGAAGCAATAACACCCATGCCGTTACACAGATGAGTCCTGGAGGGGAGGAGCTGTGTGGTTTCGTCTGTTGCAGCAACTTGCATTTTTTTCTACAATTTTATGATATTTTGAGGGATGGAAATAGGAACATGGTATCAGACCTTAGCAGGCTTGACAAGCTGGTCTCGACGGCATTTGAGATGGTGAAAAAGCCATAACAGGGACCTTTTTATAATGAAGCAGCTTTAATAATGTCAGCTGGATAAATGATGAGTAAAGCCTTAAGCTGGCTCAAATCTGATTCACAGGCTGAAAACAGATGTACCAGGTTTAGATCAAAGTGGTTATTCTTCTAATTAAACCCTCTTAGGCCCTTGATCTGGCATGCGTTTCTTCCTGGTAAAAACAGTGTTAAAATAACCTAGTTAAGACCTCCCACACAGAGAAGGACAAGGAGCCAGAGTAGTCAGATCTGACCTGATGGATGTGTGTTCTGTTTAAATAACCACTCACTACGTCATGATTGGTTTTCAAGAAATCAGTACCTGTGTTGTAGTTTGCGTGTGTTAGGCTGCTGATATGTGGTTGAAGTGTCAAACAGAAAGCTGCGCAACATGCTTTCATTGCCATAGAGAAGAACCACTTTGTGCATGTTAGTTCCTTTGATTAAGGAAGCACCTGATGTGTTTAAGTACATCAGTGAAGATAAATGATCATCAAAGCTAACTTCGTTTCGATGTTTTGGCCTAAAGCCACAGAAGTGAGCTTTTGAGCTTCAAGGCTGAATTGTTGACTCGGTGGCAGCAGTTTTTGTAATAGATTTTTAATTGAAAGCATTTTCTTCAAGTAAAACTGTGAAATATCTGTGAGTTCTGTTGCTCAAATGAGAAATATTTCAGTCTTAACTTCTTCAGTCTTCTACAAAAATGAAAAAAATTCTTGTAGAGACTTCATCTGGGACTGTGGGAAGCCATAATGAACATATATATCATTTTGATTTAATGAACAAATGCTTCTTCAATCATTTGAGAAAATAATCAATAAATATGATTAAATGATCATTAGACTTTTGCTTGAGACCATGTCTCTGACCTAAGGAGACTCTCTGTAGGACACACCCAGTTAAAAATTGGCAATATGACATCAGCAGTATAAACCATCCAGTAAATGATGAGAAACAATCCCATCCTTCAAGCTCTGGGCCTGTTTTTATTGCATTTTCATTAACTTTAAAAGAAAAGTGATAACTGCTGTAAAGATGCTGCTGTATTCTGCATGGCCCTCCCTGCTTTCCAGTAAGTCACTGCTCATTGATTCAAATGAAAGCACTACATTAGAGCCAGTAACAAACACATTCGTTAATCTATTGTGTCTTTGCCTTGAGCTGATGGTATATGAGCATTCCTTTGTGAGCCATGTGTGGCCAGGCGTGTTGAATGTGAGCTGTGGGGTTTGCGTGTAGCTCTGCACCTTTCCCTGTGTACAGGTTTTGGAGTTAGGCAGGAGAGCTGAAGGGAAGGATCAAAGACTGCAGCTGGGCAGGTTTTACAGCTCTTATGACGCGTCTTTCAGTATTTTTCATTCTTCTCACACTTTGGCATCTTTACAGCCTTTACTCAAACATCAAAGATTCATTTGTTCCTCCTTCACTGCACATGTAGAATGGGTTCTTTTTGCAAAGACACTTATCTATGAAAACAATAATTAAACGCATGTCAAAACAACCTCTCAAACCATCAACCATCTGTCGCATCAAGTTGTACCTGATGATAAGTTTGATTTTTAGATTACTTGGTTAAATGATGCGGTTAAAGATGTGTCCTTTATGTAATGCAAATTCCAAAACATGCTTGACAAAAAATAGATTATTTACCAAAGAGGATGTATGCATTGAGATGTGATTGAGGTCTGAGATCAGAACTTCAGAGCTTTTATTTCAGTCTTGCCACTTTTTTCAAGCTTTTTGAAGTTGATAATTGAATGAAGAAAATAAATGAAAATTGAATTTATTCTATTAAGGGCTGTGAAATAATCTCATTTACCCTTTTCAGTGTAAATATTCATTGTTAATAAAGTTAAACTTAAGGGTCCCCATATGCTTCTGTTTGTCACATGTTGCACGGAAGGTTGGTTGGTAGAAAATGTTTATTGGAGCTACTAACCTCATGTAAAAATAGACTTATAAAGAAGGACCTGAAGCTAACCCAGGGACCAGTAGACTCCTCTGCGTCAAGCCAATAGTGGTCTGTTGGGTGCAGTTGGGTTGTTTTATATCTGCAGTTTGTGTATAATTTCACCACATGACTCTGGTTGGCCCTGAAGATGTATTTTCTGTTTAATTCAGCATCTTATATGTGTGTTATATCACTGACAAGCTGTTGATCTTTTAATTCTAGTTATATTTAACATTTTGTTCTGCTTTCTCTTGTTTTTTGGCATGAAAAGCAGAAGCAGTATCTGTGGAAAGATTTTGACAGTTGAGTCAGATTTGCTGTGACATGAAAATGTTTGGCTATTTTGTGTCCTTTTCTTTTCCATTGTGTTTGTAGGATTAAAGCACAAGCGACTGGCTTGTCAAACGGCTGGCTGAGTTGATGCATCTGTCCGTCTTTGTTGGCGCTTGTCTTTAAGGTTGGTTTGGTGTGTCAAGGGGCCAAAAGTCACCTGAAGTCTATTTCTCATTCTGTCACTTCTCATCAGTGAAGACAAAGTGACAGTGAGGTTGGTCCTTTGCCAGGGAGGGAAACTTTAGGGAAGTGTTCTCTGACAGCAGCAAATCATTAAAACATCGGCTCCCTAAGCATAAGCTATATCTGCTGAGGTTTACCCACTTCTCTCTTCAAGAAACTCCTTTCCTTTTTTTTCTCTTCCTCTCCATATTTTTAAGGGAGCAGCAATAGACGAGGCCTGTAAGGAATATTAATATTAATGTGCCTGAAATGAAGCCGATCTCTTTTAAAGTAAGAGGTTGCTGTGACCAAGTGATGTGCAATTGGATTACACCCCTTACTGTGCTTCCACTTCTGCATTATAGGGCCATTTGAGAACAAGGAGAATAATTAAAACTAAGTTAAAGTCATAAAATTAAGAAACAGCTGACTCACACAGCTGTAAATGGGCATTAACTGCGAACTTGCATCTCCTGATGGTTATTTTACATTTTAAAGACCTTTTCTTGCCCACATCATCAGACTGGTGCTGCAGTTTTTTCAGAGGGAACTTTAAATTTCTGTTACGCCAGGTTCGGGTTGCACCTCCATTACGTGGCTCTTTTAGTAAATGGTGAGAAGGATGAGAGGAATAGATATTAGCTGTGAGGAATGATTTGATAAGTAGGGCTGACACAAGTTAAGTAAATCTGAAGAATCATTATAGTGTAATGTGGGGATCGGATCAAACGGAAAAATGATCAAAGCTGCAGTTTAAAACTGTTTCACTTATGGTCACTCACACAACACTAGCTGCACTCTTTGTTTGATCTGTGGAGCATGACTGCTGGATAGATTTTAGTTAATACTTTTCAGGTCACTCTTGTGTTTTGTCACATTCTGCCTTTTTCTCCATGGCCTTTAGCTTCAAGCATTTCTACCATCTTATATTGACAGTTCTCTAATTGATGAAGAGGGATGATTGTAGCCTGTGTTAAAACGGCTGGCAGAGGCACGTGACTCTCATCATGGCTAGCCTTTTCACTGGCCAAAGCCCATATTTAAGTCACCAAAGAAATTTCAAAGATCCTTCAGATGTCAATGCACAGCAGAACAGGTTCTTTTGATGATCTAAAGCAGATACTTATAGTGATGTAAAGCTCAATGATTTGTTGTGTTGTTGTTTATCTTACCTTTTGTTGTTCCTGTCCTGCTTTGCTAATTCAGAAATGATCCCTGCAGCTATCATTCATGAAGTCCCATCCCCTCTTTTGACATCACATATTGAAAAACTTAGCTCTTGCTTAGAAAACAGCATGATAAGATCTAACTGCTACTAGGACACATTAGACTGGCACGTATTATAGATTTAAAGCTTGGGTCATCCTCATTCTGTTTTCCTGAAAGAGTCAAGCTCTATGATTTTTCTGCAGCCAGTCACCAGGAAGGGCTATAAAAGTTTTCACTTTACTATAGGGGATCTGTTGTGCCATTCATGCTTTTGTAGAGTTAATGATGATACTTGGTTGTAGATCTCAAATGCCTTTCCTTCAGTTGCATTTTCTTATTGAAGTTTTGCTTTGAACCTATTGTCTACTACCATTACTATAAAGCAGCCAAGTTGCATATTCATAATCTTAAAAACTGAAGCAACAAGTTGAGTTTGAATTTTAACCCCAGCCTCTTTCTGAGAGGTTGTTCCAGGTTAAAGCTATTTGTAAAGGATTGCCAAAAGTGTCATCTTGAAGAAGTCCTTTTGTTTCCTGCTTCCTCCTTCCTGAATATGAAACAGGTTACAGGTGATCATTCTGGGGAGAAGAATCTGCCGTACATTTGCTGGACGATACATTTGCAGGATGTAAAATAAAACCTTTACCTTCTCCAGTAACTGCTTTGATTATTCACAACCATTGGTGGGAGGAAAAAGGTGATGAATAAATAACTCCTCTTATCCCCACTCACACTTCAGAGTAAAATGAAGCATTTCTCAGAAGCGTGTCACTTCCCTTCTTGTGAACAGAGGTTTCTGTTGCCCGTGGTGGATAAAAACGTCCGTGTTTGTACTTCAGCTCTATTTAGAGGCCAAGTTTCTTCATAGCTTGTCGTGCCGGTCCACCCTGGGGCTTTGCATGTGAGGGGGGATTGTGTTTGCCACACTGTGCCCTCTCTATCCTCTGTGACACCATCTCGGCCCATTTCTGCTATGTGGTGCACTGATTTCTTCACTCCTTCTGAAGTGGTCACACTATTTTATGATGAAATTTAATATTCTGTTCAGCCCAAGATTAAAAGAGATGGATATTATCTGTAGTTGTGATGGAGTACATGAAATGACACTCTGCTATCAGTTACTCGAGACAGCACTGTACTTAAAGCAGCCTCTGTAAGAGCTTCACTTTAATCTGGCTCAGTTTTCTCAGTTCAAAAGATATGAAGGAGGGCTGAGCTTCAAATCCCTGCCTTCCACATCTGTTTAGATTTCCTTTTTATTTTATGAGCTACTTAAAAGGCAAACTGCTTTCAGGGTTGTGCAGGATCATGACAGCTTTACTGAATGCCTTCATGTCTCCATAATATGATGTAATAGTATGAAACTTTTGGTGCTTTAAGATGATATTTATAGGCAAGAAAAATGTTTCAAGAAATTCATCAGCAATGCAAATATGCTGATCAAGCAGAATCATTTATCATTTATTTTCTCTGACACCACAGTTAGTCTCCCACTATATTTCACTTAGGATCCAGGACAACATTTTAAGCTTTATCAGACAGTTTGGGGCTTTTGAGATGAGTCCTAGGAGACAGGACCTGACATTAAAAGCAGGCTGTGAAAGCTACAGTCTGGCATTTACCATACAACAAAATGACACATTGAGAATTTATGCCATGATAATAGCTTTTGCATTCGTGCCAACATACAAATCTGCTTACATCTTTGCTGTCCTCACCTGGAAAGGTTTCTTCATCATCAGCTTTGGATGTTTTCATCCATCCTGTAATGTGTTCACTGGTTGAATGAGAAAAAAGTTGTCATCCCTGCCAGCTTGCTTGCCATTCATTTTACCAAATGTTTCCTGCCACACTCTCGAATCAGCCCCCCTAAACTTCACACAGAAAATGTACATAGGGTAAAACTTTGCTGTATACATCCGCTTAAGTAACTCACCCATAAAATTCTAGTGACTTTTATACAACAGCTCAAGTGACAGAAGGTCATCACTTTAGTCAGCTTTCTTCCCAGAAGACATGAAAAAACAAGACTTGAGTCATTCACCTCTGTAACACTTTGCACATTAGTGGTAACTGCATGAATCAAACCTCATTTACTTGAGTAATTTCTTTCATTTTTCAACATAGGTTTTGGCATTTAATGTGACATTTTTTTGTATGAGTCAAGTTTAATAGTGTAGCTTTTTAGTGTGTATTTACACATAAACAGATAGATACAGCAGCTACATTTTGTATTTCTAGCCGGGTATTCACTCTGTTCCTAAGATAGTTTGTACCTCACCTGCAAAAAGTGTTACATTTTTAAATACCACAAAAGTGAGAATTCAACTTGTAAAAGAGGAACATCACACATCCAAATGGGCTGCATTTTTATTTGTTTTATTTAGAAATCTACCAGCCACTTTTTTTTTAACAATTTACAGCTGAAGACTTGTCGAAACTTCCCACCTGTCTCACACCATCTGTCTCTTGCTGTGGATTTGCAATTGTGTTAATTGCACCATCTCCCTTTTTGTTTATCTACAAGCCCGGCTTTGTTTGACAAGAGCTGTGTTATTTCTTACCCAGTAGAAACTTTATTGCTGAGTACATCCACTGTAAACTTGAAAACAAGGAATGAGATGCTGAAGGTATGGACTAAATAATTGGACCCAGGAGACGTGAAGCAATTAACGAGGGGGTTGAAGGAATTTACTGGAAAATCTTCATACGAGATATTGAGATATGATTGGCTTGGAAATGATAGGAGAAGACGCTGCCTGCTGAGCGCTCTGCATGATTTGTACAAAACCCACACAGGTGCATCCTGCATTTTTGTGTGTGCTGCACCACCTCCAAACATTACTGGTCTGCCAGAAACTGTACACATAAAAACCTTCATAAAACCCTTTCAGGAATACATCCATGCCTCTCTTCTTACATTTCATCCCTGTTTGCAGCAAGGTGCGAAATTAACTTTTTAAATGTCACAAAGTGTGTGACTTATTTGAGGTTTTCCAGCTGCTGCATTGAGTAATTGAAAGGGTTTCCTCAACAAATATTTGCAGCTGTGTCAGAAAACACTACCACATGAAAAATGGAGGGAGCCTTTCAGGAATTAATTGATATTAAGGGGGCTATTTGTCATTCATGTCATCTGATGTTTGAAGTATTTTATGCTTTGAGGATATAAAAAGATGTTTTATGATATTCTAATGTAAACACAGAAGGAGACATCAACTGGGATTTCTTTATGAGGGAGATGCGATGGGCAGAAGTCATCCTTCAAAGCAAACCTAACTCAGTCATCATGAGGATGAAAACCGCCTGTTCTATCTGTTTAATGCAGATCCTGCCCTCTACACTTGACCTCTTTTAATCATAAATGATCTACAGTTTGCATGACATGAAAAGAAGGGAATTGAAACCAGATATTAAAGTGTCATATTGTTTGTGTTCATGCATGTGATGTGAGTAGACCCAGGGGGCCACTTCAGGGGTCCATGCGTCAATCATCATGGGGCTCAAACACACCAGCTATTGCCACTCCTTAATATTTCATTAAGCTCAAGCATGTTTTGTAAGCCAGTTTACTAGTGCGATATCTTCATTAAACTTTAACACACCACTCTGTGCACAGTGGCTCTGGCCTACTTTAACCAATGAGAGCTCATGGCTCATCCAGACTGCAGAGCCCTATAGATCCAGCGGAGCATGGCCCTCAGAAATGTTGCTGCTTTGAAGCTTAGTGATGACAACACTACAGACGCAGTTCAGTTAGAGCCGTTGATACAGGCCATTGTTTGGAACGGTCTCATTAAGGAGCTGGTGTTGTCATCCAGAGAGGAATGTATCATTTCTCATCTTGGTGTTGTTGATCAGCAGCAGAGGGTAGTGCATCAGTGCTGTCTCTTGGCTCTCGCTGTCTTTGGTCCGTGTGCTGCTGTCAATGGGAGAGCCTCCCTTTATTCCATGTCCGGGCCTCTCTCTCTCTCTTGCACTAAGCAGACTCAGATCTAACTTCATCACAGAGCAGCCGCTCTTCTTTGAGAGTTAATGAACTGCAGAGATTGACTTATCCCAGTTGCTCTGCTGGACACCTCTGTGTTTAGAGGAACGACTTCAGAGCCAATTCGCCTGAAATTCAATCCTAAACCATCACAGCCCTGAAGCAATGCCTGGGATACTGAGCATCAGATAATCTGTGAGGGAAATGTCTCAAAAACTGGGTGTCATGGACATGAAAGCTTGATCTTGTATTGTTTTTTGAAAAGAGAACATAATCATTGTTGGGGAATGTGACAAAACCTGCTGTCAAGCAAAACTACACAGTGTTTCCTCAAAACTGTTGGCACTGTGATACAGTTTATCTTAAAAATAATTTTAATATTTTTTATTGAGAGAATTATATGTTTGTTTCAAAATAGATATCTGCAAAAGGTGAACCTGAAATGCCAATATACATTAACACATTGCACTTTTATTAGCATTTACATCATTTTCAGGAAAATTTGTTATCCGGCAGGTACCAATACCAACATGAAATTTACATCTGCTTTAAATGTTAAGAACACAAAGTCTTTCTGTTATTAGGATGTACCCATCAGACTTCAGGGTCAAGGATCAGGACAAAACTTCAACCCCACACACTTCTTACAGCAAAGGAATGAGTTTTACGGCCATATACTTGTCTTTATTTCATGGCATCCATCCTTTGACCTTTTTATTGTTGTGCTTAGAAGGTATAATACCAGAATGAGGCAAAAACACTTGAGTTGGATTTTTTTTTTTTAACCCAAAACACAGACATGAGTTTTTATCTCTTTAATTTTGCTTTTAGCACAGAAGAAAAAACTAATAACAAAAGGTGTGTGCATCCTTTTAGTGTAGCATCTGTAAAGGCAGCTATATATCTCAATAGATAACTCAGTTTTGTCATCAGAAGGTAGGAGACAGATGGATTCTGAAATAATGAAACATCTTTCACCCAGACAGATTTGTTCTCTCTGCTCTCGCCACCAGTACTTTCATTATAGCTCATCCGCTGATAACATTTTGTGACCCTGCATTTGTTTGTCTTTTTGGATGAAATTATTAATCCAAAGGACACTGCATCAGGTCAGACGATTAATTACTGACTTGTGAAAAAGCTGTTAGCATCGTAACCTGTGATAATAATACTAAAAGCCAACATCCGGAGAAGGTAGACATGGTGGGTGCATAATTCATGTTTCTGGAGATGTTTTCTGAGGATCCTGTGAGTGTCTGTTTGATCTCCTCGGCTTCACTCATTCTTTATTGAAAACAGAAAAAAACATCATACTAGAGAAAATAATAAACTGGTCAGCAGGCAGCCGTCTCCTGCCTGGAGCAAAGGAGTGAACACCCATGCTGCCAGGGGTCCTGGGAACTGCAGCAGCGCTCAGCCATTACTGGTCTCTCCCACAGAGGAGCGATGGGGGCTGGGATGGAGCAGAACCACACACAGGTCACAGCGGCTGTAACAAGAGCCAGATGTGCTGAGGGGACGTAAAAGTACACGGACACACCTCTCTCCACCTTTTTAAATGTGGGCATGCTCACATGTACACACACGCACACAAGGGGAGAGAAGGTTGAGGTATTTTAGGAATGTCAGCTCTGAAGTGGAAAGAAGTACTTTTTGGTATTTTCATAAGAGATAATTATAATAATAGATGGCCTGTGTTTTTGATCACCACATTCTTTCTCACTTTCTCTGACAGAAAGAGTAATAAGTGTCAGCTTGTGAACCTTGAGAGTCTAGCTGCACTTTTCGATGATAATTACCTGTTGAGGGTTACACATATATTTCTCACACATTGTCTCGCATATTTGCTGAGACCTGCTGTCAGAAAAATAGTTGAAAGATTATTTCATTTTCCAAGTAAATCAAGCTGAATATTATATCTTTTAGGCTTTTGACTGCGGTACAAATCTTGCTTTGTCAGTAATTTCCCACTATCCTGAAAATTTCATACATGCAGCAAATCAGCTGACCAACAGGAAAAAGGGGTCAATAATTCATGATGAGAAAAACTTATTTTGCAGCTTCAAAATAAAAGCCTC
This sequence comes from Thalassoma bifasciatum, assembly GCA_008086565.1. Classification (NCBI taxonomy): domain Eukaryota; kingdom Metazoa; phylum Chordata; class Actinopteri; order Labriformes; family Labridae; genus Thalassoma; species Thalassoma bifasciatum. The sequence continues at coordinate 62,590 of RPOG01000863.1, read as the reverse complement.
CAAAGAGCCGATTCACAGGTTTAAGCACTTGCTTCACAAATTGATGTACAAGTTAAAGAGTTCAGAAAATCTTTAAACCTAAGTGGTGAGAATCAAGAACTTTTCGGAACCTGTTTGCATTCACATTTTGATCTAATACAAAAAAGAAAGCAAATAACAATTCCCAATTTGTTTCGATTAAATTACTACCAAAGAAAACTGCCACAGTCAAAGCATATTACATTTTTATGAAATATTTTAAAACCTATACTACTTAATGGCGAGTAGATATTTTGACTGGAATAAAAGCTGCTGTTGACTTTATCATATTTATGTTAGGATGGTGCAGAGGATGCTCAAGGTTAAAGAAGTAGGTCTCTGGCCACTTAAGGTCATAAATGTAAATCCTGGATAAGCAGTATATATGTGGAAAGGGAAATGAACACATCACTGGGGGGACAGAGGCCAATTACAAATTTACAACGCACTTACCCATCTGCTCCAGTGGCCAGAGAAGAGATCAGACTGTGGTTGTGCTTGGCAACTTCCAGCCGCAGAGCATCCCTGTGAAATGAATCAGTACTACATTTTAAAATGAAGTATATATGTACCTATATGAAATGCTTTAGCTTATGTTCAGATGTACGTCTGCTGCCATCAGGTCAGTGTCTGATTAGAAGCAGTCTTAAGTTTTTGGCAGCTGAAGCAGGACACACTGTTCAGTGCCGTGTCAAAGATAACTGCTCTGCCTGTGTTAGAAGTTGGTTTTGGCTTCTGTCTCATGTCTCATGTCATGGGGAACGTAACAAGGACAGGATGCTCCCGTCTAACCAGACCTGAGCGACCTTGTTGCTGGCACGCACACACTAGCTAACCAGGGAGGAGGAGCGCTGGTTTTTGTTGAAGTTTGGAAAGAGTTAGTGCTCCAATCTGATAAGTCTTTTTACAATGAAAACACAAGGTAAATGGTTAAAAAGGCCCATAACCAGCCTAATGGAGGCAGTGGTGAGTGAGGAATGCAGCATGTGGGTGGAGCTTTGTTTTACGACGGCTGCAAGGGATGTGTTTTTCCCCCCTCATTGTAACAAGAGTCTGCTAAGTTACAACAGAGTTTGGAGCAAAGATGCTGGTTGTAGATTTCAGATCAGGTGTCGTTTCCACTGATGACATTACACGGAGACAAAACCTTGGACCTTGGTAGCCTGCATGTGCATCAGCTTCTCTCTAACCCGACAGATTTGCTCTGTCTTTGTTTCATTGTTTGTTCTTCAAATCTAAAAGCCTTAAAAGCCTTTTGTGTTCGACCCCCCTCCATCATCCTTGCACTGATGCTAAATCAGAATAGAAACATCTTGTTTTTTTTGCCAGTTGAAGTCTTTTCTTTCACGAGCTTGAATGACCTCAAGATGTTGATACAGTTCAATCACATGCCAAGTTTGCCTTGAAGGAAATCTTGTGAAAATATTGTTGGCACAAAATGGATGATAAAAACATCAAGCAAACAGACATCTCACTCTGTCTCTCATGATTTTGTATCACCTCCAATCCATTCCTCTTCTTTTCTGTGCCTCCAATCATGCTGAAGCTGTTTTCTCCTCACAACTCGGCACTCTGAGTAGGTGCTTATTTGTCTCTGAATGTTTCCAGTAATAGTTTGGTAACCTTCCAACTTGGCAGACATGCCTCCTAAATGTGCTTGAGGTAGAGCTCTTTTTTCTTTTCACAGTATGATTTTTTTTTCCTTTTAGGATGCTATAACATCTGTTTTATTGATGTGACAGCCTCTACAGGTCTCTTTGTGTTCTTTAGTTTCCATGAAAGCCCTGAAAGTTAGCCAGCTTGATGGTCAAGTGACACCAGCTCTAAAACACAGGATCTCTGTCTAGGTCATCTGTGCATGTTGCAAAAGAAGGGGGATTTTTGTATGATGCTTGTGTATCAGTTGTTACTGAGTTTACTTGTGTATTCATGAATATTTCATTGCCGGTGTAAGCTACGCATCAGTGAGCAAGTTTCCCCCTCCTCTCCTCCGACCTCAGTCATATATATGTATGTGAAATAGAGCCCCCCTGATGTCTGCTGTTGAAGACAGAGCTCGCCTTCTCCATTGTGTGCGATTATTCTGCTGACTGAAGCTGTGCTATCTGAATTGGATGCCTTGTACAGTGGGTTTTTAAATGTGGGAGCTTGTACATTGGGAATAATACAATAAACATAGCTGTTGGCTGCATGTTTTTTTTAGCTTTGCCAAGCAAATTCTCTGGCGCGCTATCTTTTGTAACTGATATAAAAGCAGGATGGCTGAAAGCGGTGTTACAATCGTAATGATCAGGATTTTTCAGATGTGTTTAGCTCAACAGATGATTATTTCTCTACATAGATTAACGTTTGCTTTGATGCTTTAATACTTTATGTAGACATCTTCTTACCAAAGCTTTGGTCTGTCGTCCTTACTAAATAAACCACAGCACATATAGTTTGTACAGTGTGCTGCTTTAGTGCAGTGTGCGTACTTCAGCTAAGAGTTGATATAGTCCTTCACATCAGTTTCCTGCCTCATTCAACAAATTAAAAGGAGATGAACTGCACAGGAAAGACTGAAGAGGTTGTTTGGTGAGAAGTGTTCATCTGTCTGGATCTGTTTCTCCGGAAGCTGCTGCATCTGGGGGAATGTTACCCATGTTTTGGACAGGAAGCTGTGGTGGTGATAGTCAGTGCGTCTCCGTGAGCAAATCATTCCCGTTCTCAGGGCAGGAGTCCAGATGACTTCCACGCTTGCTCCCCCTTAGTTTGCTGGGCAAAACCCTGTTATGTGGCAGAGAGGACAAAGTCCAGTTCCAAGGTTTCCCCCAGAGTCCAATGTCGCCATTCCAATAAACAAGTAAACCAGGAGAACTGCAATTATGGTGGGTCGAAAAGAGCTGAGTCCTGCACTGAGTTAAGCTTTTCCCAACAAGTGGGTTTAGTGTTTAGTCCACAGGCAACAGCCAGCCTCCCTCTTCTTTCCAGACCTGTAATACTTACTGTTTATGAAAGAATCTCTATCTCCCCCTCGGTCTCTTTCTCTCTCTCTCCCCCACACATCCAACACAGCACAGCCTGAAACCTTTTATTATCCTTATTTTGGCACCAGCTTGGCCTGTTTGTCTATTTTTGGACTGTTCTCAGCTTTTGTTGTTCTTCCCAACCTACAGTAACCTCAGAAACTGGTATGACTTGTTTCTTTGGGTTACAGGAATCATGCTTTGTCGTGATGGCAGTCACAATTAAATACTAAGAGAAGGATGGAAAGAAGCTTGAAAGAATTTTTAACATTCACAATTATCTTTGTTTATTCTACTGTTGGGACATCCTGATTAAAGCCTGCTTACAGGATGGGGGGGGGGGTGTCAGCACCAACATCAACCTGCAAACTGAGGAAAAAGTGAATCAAAAGTTGCCTGAAAATGTAGTTATCGTGAAATCCATTTACACACAAAGAACAGAGAACTTTTTCTGTCTGGAGTATCATGTTAATGGTATTGTCACACTCAAGGAAAGTAGTTGCGGTCAGCCTTCCTGCCATTGTCCAGTTTCCAGTAGCAGCTTGGTTTGGGCAGGCAGAGCTGAGTCCAGTGGTTGTGGTGGTCGGGTGGATGCAGTCTGAGTGTTCAGAGCCTCAGACAAGATTCTTTGAGAGAGAGAGAGAGAAGAATGTTCCCCCTTGGGAGAGTGACCTGAAAAGTCACCATATAGAGGACACGTGCACACATGAACACACTTGAACACACATTATCAAAAAATAGGGCACACAGAACGACAAAGAACAAAACTTTGTGTCATCAGCAAAAAAGTTAGAATGTGTGATTTACCATTGTGGTGAGTGTCCATATTTTTGTAGCCAAATTCAGCTCAGCTCAAAAATACAGTCATTGTGGTTTGCCTACAGGAATGTATTTACAATAACAAAAATAAATAGAAAATATAGCCTCGTAGAGTTGTGTCACTGGTCTACTTTTGCATTTCTTGACACGAAGTCTCAGTATTTAAAACACACACATATACACACGTCTATAACATAATGTTATAATCTATCGGGGACTTTTTGAACAGTTCAGTGCTGCTGTGCTAGTCCTGATTTACTCAGGTAAGAACTCTGCTCAGGTTAACAGAATGCATCACAGCCTTCAAAGAAAAGTGTAATGAGCATGTGTCCATAATGACAAGGACGGTGTGTCACTTGTACGATGGCCCCTCACTCCGCCTGGGGTTACAGGCACACCGAACAGGCATTCAGTTCACTATGCTCACAGCTGCATCATCACTGTTAATGATTTAGAGATGATAAAAACTGTGAATTCTTTTGTTAAATACATAAAAAAAATGCATCCCCAACATAGGAGAAAATGAGGCTTTGACGTGCAGCTGCATCAACAGAAGGAAAAGGAATGTTCAAATATTTAATACCCATCATTTCTGCAGCTGGTTGTGGCTTTTGATATGTATCAGGTGAAAAAAAACGATTAATGACACTAAGAAAGACACATAAAGGCAGGCAGTATGCATGCTTTTATTTCACACACTGCAAAAAAGTGTGAAAATTAACTCTGTACCCCGCAAACAACTCAACCAAGAATGCACCTCTTATGTTTTGACACATAGTTAAACTCAGAGTGTGGAGAAATGAATTCAAGAATATATTCTTCAGAGTATTTTAATCATCAGCAATGTTAACCTAACAAACACCAGAACCAGGTCAAAACTAGGATATTTGGATAAGTTGAACTAAAGTGTTTCTCTAATTATTGATCACTTACGCATCTGGTGACAACACAAAACAAATGCAGCATCATCAAAATGAAAGTCCATGAACTACAGACATCACATATGAATTGTAATGTTCAGTCAAAGTAATGATTGATGGACAAAGCTGTCATCAGTCAAAATTTTCACCAACATCATCTTAGAGCTGTGGAGCTTCAACATAAATGAAAACAGCTGTGAAGGTGGATCCTGGAGTTCTGTAACAAATACCTCCCATACACAGTTGGAGTAATAGTGTATTGTCAGGTTAAATTGTTGATAGTGCTGGCATATAACTTAAAGAGTACATGATCAGGCATTACTGAGATGTTATTTCCTCACAGTAATTAAATTTACATTTGTTAATTTACTTAGATGTCACGCAGTAGTGGTAACATCTTGATAACTTTAATTCTTCCTTGCCTCATTACAGCAACTAAGCTGCATCCTTTCATTCACTGTAATAAAAGCAGTGAAGAGGGCTCTCCTAGATGTGTTTTTACATCTAAGTATATCCTTCCTCCTTCATTTACAGCAATCTCTGCTCCCTGGATCTGCATCTAAGCTTCAATATACTTTCATATGCATTTGCAAGTAAAATGACAGTACAGGAAAGTAATATAATGTGATTGCACAGAAGGGGATGTTGACTGGTTTTTATGAGAGCTTTATTTACACATCTCTATCTCACATCGATGCTGTTTCAATCAAAGCACCCTGTGGGTAAAAATGAAGTGTCCGCAGAATGAATTGTTGGTACTTTAAGGTCACCGTCAGAGCCTAGCCAGTGGCTCTGTGGTTTTCACCCTCGCCTGCTGTGAGTGAGATTGAGGGGGTGGAGGTGGCAATAAAGAGATGCTTATTGTCTGTGTGCCCTGATGCCATGGAGCATATCCTGTTTCAGTGAGAACCAGTGAGGGTGTGTTTGCCAGGCTGTGCTGTTTTATAGCCATCTTTAACAATGTCACTTTGAGACCTGTGCCAAACACACTTGAGGCTTTACTTGTTGTGTTCTTTCGTCCTCCAAGTATGTTTGACTTTATTATCTTACATACAGCACATCATCACATGCATCATCTTGCATGTCGCTCGCTGCAATGACAGTGTCTAAAAAGAGACGCAATTTAAAGCACAGAGTCTGAAGAACCAGCTGGGGCGGTGAACATCTGTGCGTTTTAATTGGTCAAATCAGGTCAAGCACACAGCCTCTCCCTAACTGTAAAAATTAATTATCTCAGCTCACTTTCATGAGAAATGCAATCTTTCAGCTGGCCCCATTGATGGTTGACAGAAATGTACACCAACAGCAGCTGGACAGCGAGGGACCGGACAAGTCTGGATCCTTATAGTACACTCTTGATTTTTGACTGTATTTTGCCCATAAAATTAGTCAGAGCAGATAAGGATATGACAGTGTACCAAGTGAGGTTGCTTGCAGCAGCAAGATTGAGTTGTATCAATTAATCATCCAGTTTGTATTTTAATGATGGGAACAGCAGCGATCTTTGTTGTTTATGGTAACTCCTCAATCACATTAACCTCGCCCTGATCAGATAAATTGTTGCAGCCAAACCTAACTGAATCAGGTCTGATGGAAATATGTCTGAAAAAGACAGGGAAAAGATGCATCTGCCAGAGCAAATCACTTATGAGTTTGCAGATTCATCTGGAACCTAAAATATCACTGCTCCGAGGAACACATGTAGTGAGCGTCTCCTGTTTTAAAGTGAGTCACTTAAGTAAGATGGATACATTGCTCATAATTGCTTTTGGTGATTTTTTTGGGGGGGGTTGCTTCTTCTCTTCTAATGTAGAATTTCACTGTGATGTCTCTATGCCAGAATCAAACATAATATGCAGGGCAATACGCTGCTTAATGGCTGCATGCTCTCCACTGACTGGAACCAACGTCTGATATCATTTTGGTTGCCGGACCCCGCACAGCTTTCTTTGACAGCGAGATGAAATAAAGGCAGCCACGTCATGGGGGTTTAATGTTGCTTGACAAGGCAGTGACTGCTTTTCATTCCAATAATGTAGATGAGAGTGCAGTTGTTTTGCTCGGCACTGCTGTCGACTATGAATAATTCTGTGTTGTAACTGCGTTCAATATCAACCCCCCGATTGCTGAATTATTTGGTTGGAAGGGCTCGTTTGTTCATATACTGCCCGGGGAATGGAAATTATGAATAATTTTGTTGATCAACATTCACCCACATAAATGAACACATCAGTTTCTGGTCCAGAGGAACAAAGTGGTCCGGCTCATGTGGCAGTCGCGGCAGCTGCAGCTGCTGCTGGACTCAGTCTGTGTGTAACCTCTGTGTTGATTTGCTCTTGTAAGATTAGAGAATGATGATGTAAAATAAACTGTGATGACCCATTAAAAGCCCAATTCAATCCCTCCAAAATAGACTTCCTGCTTTCAGCTTATTTTAGTTCCACTTAATTGCTGTTGACAGTATTTTCCCTCAGCTTCATTATAAATAAGAGCACCATACTAATTGATGTTTGCTCATTATTTTCAGGGCATTAACTGCGTTGCACACCATGCGGCTTTCATTCAAGCTGCAAGGACAAACGGCAGCTTATGTTTCATTAACTCGTCTGTTTAAGCACTTTGTCTGTCTGGCTGAAAGTTACTTAAAGCTGACCTGTGGAATTATCTTGTAAATAAACAAAACCTTCTGTTTCACATCAAGTGTTTCTCACAGAAATTAAGTGCCTCTTAGAAGACAAGTTTTGAATTTCTTTAAAGTCCTAAGGACATGCATGGAGCACGCCTCCCCAAAAAAGAACCCATTAAGAAGTCAAATACTTTTGCGACAGCGTACACACACTCATAAATCCTTGTAGTTCCCGAGAACTGAAATGAGGCACATTACGTAGAACTTGTCAGTGTGTCGTAATCATGCACTTCTTGTGAAAGTCAAGGTGTGAAAAGGGATTCTACACATTTTTACTTCCAGCTGATCATTATGCACTTCCTTACACCATGTTGTTACATGCTTCATTTCTTCTGTGTCTTCTCTGAAGACAGAGATGTTCAGAGAAATGATCCTGTACATACAGGATGTTCTTTGGCTGCTTTCAACTACTAAATATCAAGCATACTGAAATGGTTTGACTGTTTCCTGGTATTATTCACAGCTGCAATGCTGCTGAATTAAGGCAAACCTTGATGTCAGTAGGAAGCTTTAAAGCTGTTCTCTTGAGGGTGAAATGGAACAAAGGACGTACCTGAAATGTGTATATATGCACTGCTGATGATCCATCTTATTATGTTGGACACATTTTTGCAGAATACCCTCCCCTCAATGAGACCAGGCCAGCTCTTAGGAAGTTTTTCACAAAGATATTTCACAGCCACTTTTCGTCTGCTCCTTTCAGTACTTTTATGTGAGAGCAGGCACAGGATCAATTTTTTGCAACATCAATTTCCCGCCTTTTTCGGCACACTTTATCTGTGAAATTGATGCTCGGACAGATTTGAGCGCGTGTGTGTCTGGGTGAGTGTGTCTCTTGTGACTATAAAGCACTAGGTACTCATTATTGGATCAAATCCACCATGAAGTCCAGGGAGGAAGCAGTGAAAGGATTTTGTCCAAATTAAGAGCTCTATGATAACATTATACGAGCAGAAGGCTCCAGTTTGTAGTCTCCCCTGGAGCAAGACAATAGCAGAGCAGATAAGTGGTGACTGATGAGACTGTCATCCTTTCAGCTAGCCTAACATTCCCAACAATTTTCCATAATCATGTAGATAAAGTGTGCTATGCTTACTATGCCCAATCTGCATCAGTTTGTCTGCTTGGTGTCATGTTTTGGAAAGACTTGTGATGCTGTAAAGGACAACGGGGCATACAAAAAACTATTTTGCCTTCCTGTGGTAATCTTGCACAATTCACCCCTATTATTCATGCTTGCTTAGAAAAACAGACTGTAGAATTTTTTCCTTTGTTCTGGACTAATCCAAATACTTTATCACAATCTGGTGCCCTCTTAGCCCTCCTACAGTGCACCACATTGTCTATGCTGAACCTTTACAACCAGTCTCCACGTAAACGAAATAAACAAGCAAGTAGTCTTCCAGGGCTTCCACTCCACCATCTGTGAAGAGGATCTCATATTGTGATCCGTCTTTCTTTCACCCCACTTCCCTATGCGGTGTGGGGAGGAGGAGTAGAGTGAGTGGGAGGCTTTTTGTAGAGCGAGGGGGATCACAGACTGTTAATGTGTGTAGCCTCAGGCTTTGGCAGAAGCAGGACTAGATTGTGGCTCGATTACATGTCAGTAGTGTAGAGGGGGACACATTGAAATGACCATTTCAGCTAAGATGTTTAAAGTCTCTTTGAAATGCAGTGTTTGAGACAAATTTTATATCTGACCAGCTTCATCTTCCCTTCTCTTTACCCAATGAAAGCACCAAGTGAAGAAAAATTAATTTCTCTCTATCCCTACTGAAGGCCTTTTTTCATTAATAGGAAAAGGTCCTTCACAGACAAATGTGGAAGCCTTATACTTTGGCCAATTTTTTTTCCAAAGTCACCCTTAAACTGCTGCTTCGGTGCACCTTAGGGAGACCCCATGACAGTCCATTTAATTGAAGTGCAGGGGGACCAGTTACCTGTGGTGGGCACCGTGACAAAAGTGCAAAGTCCTCTGTGGAGGCAGAAAGGACACTGATGGAAGTCAGTTAGATAGGGAGTTGTAAAGAAATTAAGAAAGTGCAGCTTCCTTTAATGGCCTCTGTGGTCCTTCATTTGAGGTTGGGAGAACCTGTTTGGTATTTCTGTCCTGTGGTCCATCAGCGCTCAAAGAGTAAAGAGGGGAGATAAAATTAGACGCCAGAGCTAAATCTTATTAGCTCCTGTCCCAGTGGCAATCACCTTCAGCACCATCTTCTTTAAGACTCTGTTTGTGTGTGTGGGTTTGAGACAGAGAGAGAGAGGGAGAGGAAGGGAAAAGCTCAGCGGGTTGTTGGTATGATTCAAACGCACTCACAGTTGCGTGTGTCCTTGCTGTCTTTGCATTTATAGCACAAATGCTTCTTGGTTGGTTTAACAAAAGTGCTAGCCGTGTAGAAGAAGAAGCTTTCTATTTAGTCAAACTCATTATGAGAAACAATACCTCTGTGTAAACTTCCTGAACCAGCCTTAAAATCTCTCTCAAAGTGCCCAGTACTCCCTCAAATTGTCCCTCAAAAGTCAGTCAAATATTTCTGTCAGATCTGTAACCTGTGACTCTGCTCATATTTTAAGACTCATCCCTGTATGAGTGTTATTCTCATGTTTATTTATCAGTGCACACTGCACATTGATTCATCTCAACTCAAGACTTTAAGCTGCAGGCTTTCATGTCTGCTTATATAATAGTGTTTATTCCGGCACTCATGGCAGGGGGTCCCTGGAGCTGACAGACAAACTACCTCTGTTGAAATGCCAGCAAAGTCACAGTTAATTTTCTCTGTCTCTCCTAAAACTGTCACTTGTTACGCTGCTCTACATCGAGCAAAATAGTGTCTAAAGTATTACATGTCTGTGTTTGAGATGTTTTTTCTTGAACTGAGAATAATCAAACACTGTTAAAAGTTATAGAGAGATTTCATGCACAGATACATGAAAAGTCTAGTCTGAACTTTGGCTGCCAAGGAGAGGACTAACACTATACTCACTTGTGAAGTGTTTTATGTTAATTTGGTTTAATTTAGAAGTTTCTTCACTGCAAAAGGTCAAACTCTTGCTCAAGGGCCTTTCTCAAACGATTCACACTTTCTTTACACCCTTCCATTTCATTAACACAGAGGGTCTGCCGTCTAAATCCTCAGATTGTGAAATGGAAGTGTGCTTGTAACCATGCAACAGTGAGTCTGCATCGATGCTGACTTACTCACTGTTAACATCACTGTTTATTTTTGAGGTTAAAGATAAGCTGTTAAAGTTTTATTTAATAACCAGCACAAAAAAAGAAAAGTATATCATCATGCAGGTATAAAAACATTAAGTTTTTTTACATTTAAAATTTTATAACCACATCAAGTCTTGATAAACCAAAACCAGAGCTCATTCTGTGGCACTGTGTGAGTGGGGAGGTGCCACTTCGATGAGGTTATTTGTTTTGGCACCATCATGTAGCTGCCAGCCTCCGCCAAAACATATAGGAGAGACACTGCATCCAACTAAGAAAGATCCCCCCTTTAACACTGCAACACACCATTTGAAGACACAGATGAAAGTGTTTAATTGGACATTTTCTGAAAGATTAAAACATTTGAATGAGTTATGCATGAAATAATTATTGGGTATAACACATTGGAGACAAAATTACATCAAAAAGTTCCTTCCTACATCCCCATATATTAATTGAGAATTTTCTCCTTATGTTGGTCATTTTTCCTGCCTCACACAGTTTCAAAGCTCAGATTAGATTCTGTATTCCCTCATGGTGTCAAAAGCAATCATACAGTTTTCACTTCCTGGGATAGAAGTGCCTCCCTGGTGATTAAAACCTGCTTCCGCCCTGTCCCCTCCCCAGTTTCCTCCATCTCAGTTTGGCATTCACTATTTCAAAGACACACACACACACACACACACACACACACACACACACACACACACACGCTCTCTCTCTCTCTCTCTCTCTCTCTCTCTCTCTCTCTGAAAAACAGGGTAACTAGCGATGGATACAGTTGAATTCCTCCTCTAATGAGGATGAGCTCATAAAAGGATCTGCATGAGAGTTTGAAACGTGTTAGGAAAGATTATCTCTGAACTGTTAACACGACTCCTTTTGGGGGAAAACTTTGATTGATTTTCAGCAAGCTGGTTACCAAGAAGTTTGTTTCTTTCTGCTTTCGAAATTAAAAATGTTTGAAGTTATGTGAAACTGATTACAGAGGACTGTAGCGCGGTCTTCCTCTTATTGAAGATTGATATATAGTTTTTAGATGAGGGCAATGTTTGAAATATCATCTTTTTTAGTTCAATAATAAATATGTAAAATTGCTGCTCTTTAGTAACTGTAAAACACAAGGATTTTGTCCATATTAAGGGCATAAAAAGTAGACTCATTGCATCAGTAAAGTGTAGACTCTTTGATTGCAGTTAGGGTGGCATTTCAGTGTGAGTATTGCATAACCCTTTTTGTTAATTGCATCTCAATTGTTTTTCTGCACACACACACACACACACACACACACACACATACACTCAGGTATATGTGTATGATCCTTTGGGAAACTTGGTTTGTGTTGATTTTCACGCCCCCTGTTGACATAGTGCTACCTCTATTCCTTAGCCTTTACTTGTGCTGCACTCATGGACGTGTTGTGTTTCCCTTAACCAAAATGTCGTCTTGCTTCTTTAAACAGTCAACTGCATCACTCATCAGTGGAAAAACATAAAAAGGAAAATGGTCTGTCTTCGCAGTTTGTTGTGAATCCCTTTTTGTCTGACACTTACCCTGTGGCGGCAGTCCTAGGCTTTAAAAACAACTGTAGAGAAACAGTCTTTTTCAGATAGTCAAGGTTTTATCTGTTGCTCATATACAGACAGATATTTATTTTATTCTGCTTTACTCCCTGCTTGAAAGTCTTCACAGGAGCTTTAAATGGAAATGGATAATATGGTTTTTTTTCTCAGCTTGGTAACGTTTGACTTCACACAATCATTGAAGATAAGTAAAAAGTATTTTTAAGTTGTGATTTTAGATAGGTACTGTGCTGTTTGAAATGAACTGCTGCACTGTGGTGGCCTGGGAGGTGATTAGAGAAAAGTAAATTAAACTGAGTTTGAAATATTAATGAAATGTTACTTGGAGAGTAATGAACAATGTTGCAGCAGCACCACTGCTGTCAGAATCACATAAATAATATATAAATAAAAGCAGGCTGAGTGAGAAAAATGGTTAGTATTAGATTTAATTACTGCATTTGTGCTCTTTAGGTGAATCATATCTCATGTCTTCTTTTATTTTTTGTCTTTCTGGTGAAACTTTTCAGATCCTGGTAGAGCTTGAAAAGGGCCAACACTGTCTTGAATGTGAAAACAATTTTATTTACACTAGAGGAGCCATGCTGTATGTTAAGACTAGCTGGCTAAATCACTGAAAGTTGTATCAGTCACATTTAAACCAGCTTAGACTCCAGAAAGTGTCCTTTTTCCTTTTGGTGCCATCAAAGTGTGTGTGTGATGGTTGAGATTTTTCCTAAGTGAATGCATGTGTTGGTAACCTCAGAGGATGAAATAAGTACATGACGGCTGTGTTTATACCCAACGGCTCTGTCTGTAGATATCCTAATGATATTCATGCAGAATTAGGCTTTGATAAGTGTAGACATGAAATAAACCATGGTCAAAGTATGAAGTTTGCTGGGTTCATTTAAAGTTATCCATTTTGAAAATGGGCCCCAAGCTAAGACAGATCTGACTTCAACTTTTAAATCCCAGACTTTGCCTCGGAGAAACTGAGAAATTGAGACAAGTACATATTTATTTTGAGATAAACAAAAGCTCCCACTCATCACAGTTCCCTCCTGTCAAAAAGAGAGCATCTTTGCTGCTCTGGTGTATGTACGTATATATTTCCTAACTTCTTGGACTAGGGCAGGGACCTCTTGGTCAGAGCCTCTGTTCACCACAGCACCTTGCTGACTAGTGCTGTGCACCATCAACCGAATCTTTGAGAAGACTTCTGACTCCACCCTGAGGCTGAGGATCACATCCCACTCAGACAGAGAGAGAGACAGACACTCATTCTGGGTATGGGTTAGGCGGTTCAGGCGTAGTACAAAGAGTGAAAGTTTTTCTGTACTTAAACAACACTCGCTCTTCTTTTGTGTGAATTTGGAGGACAAAAGAATTTAAGAAAAAATATTCACGCTTTGACTGAAGAGGTTATTGGCCCTGAATTGTTCTTGAAGCGTATGTTAAAATGTTCTTTAACTGTGAATGATGTGTTCTCGCTGTATGAAAACTGTACAGCAGTGGGATTTGTTGTTTAAAGCTAACTCAAAAATGCGTGCATGTATCTTGCACTCTGCTCTCACACTCGTAAAGACCTTGCTTGGGAGAGTTAGTCATCTGAGGACAGCTCTCATCGACCTGCCAGCTAACAACCCTGCAGCTGTTCTGCCATGACACTGTAAACTTTTTTACACCCTCGTCCAGTCCATAAAGTTGGGGTGTGCTGCAGTAGATGAGCTGTCGTACTAATGCAGCAGCCCGAGAGGACGGAGCATATGATGGGCAGAAACTTTTCCCCCCTTTGGAATAGAAAATGAATACCGCTTTATGAAGCTGTACTTACAAGCAACAGGAATTAGTATTTATTGAGTCATTGAGTTTGTTTTTTTGCTGTTTATCATGGCTCAGCACCGACATTCACTTTGTACCTAAAAGTTAATAAGTAATAAAAGTGTCACTGCATTTCCAAGAATTTCATCACATTAGTGTCCATCAACATTCGAGCCTTGCCATTGCTGGCAACAAGTAAACATCCTGCTTCCTTGAAATGATGCAGTACCCTATCAGCAGTGAGCGTCAAGATGTAGAAGCTGTCAAAGTTGAAATCAAGAATGACTGCAAATGTAGCAGAACTGCCTGCACCTGTATTACCTCCATCAACACGGAAACACACACACAACATTCCAGCAACACGACCACTCAAGGGACTCGTTCACACTGGTGCTTCCTTAACCTGAGCCTGCAACAATGTTGAAACAAAGGCAGAATCGAATGGTAGAGCTTGGTTTTCAAAACCAGGACATTTCTGACCTGTGCTGGTCAAAGGTGAATCAGTGTGGACATTTCTTGGAAAAGTGGTATTTTTTTAAATAAATAAAGATGTGCCTTGACTTGCACATGTGGTGACTTTTAAACCTCAGTGTTATCAAATCAAAAGGAGAGACCCACAGCAGAGAAGGAGGAGGCGGAGGTGGTGGAGGACATGTACAGTTTAGAGGAAGACTGAAAAGCAGCACAACAATTTCTGACCCTTTTTTTTTTCCCAGTAAAACCATGTTTACGTGTGTGTTTATGCTGTTACTGAGTGGGGAACCAAGCTCACAAGAGCTTATTTTGCCTGTTTTTTTTTTCAAATGGATGAAACTATTAAAAACCAGTGCCCATTTGCATCACACTCACGATCTGCAGTTTTTATGGACAGATGCGCTAAAGCACAATTAAATCAGAATAGCTTCCTACAATTTTGCAAACTGCTTCAAGCGCATATCTAAATGCCTAAATATATATTGTGTTAAGAATCCAAATGAAGGTTCCACAGCAGACTGGGGCTAAGAAAAGTAGAATGATTCTTTAAATGGACAACACATTTTCTCCATGTCCTGCTATTTTGTTAAACTGGTTAATAGCAGAATTGCAGGTGGAAGTGGAAGTGAGGGAAGCAGAACTAGAGGTTCTCACCCATGGGAAAAAGTCCTTGGGCTCCGCAACCGAACAGACTCGACCTGTTTGGGGGGAGGTGATTTAATTTTGGTGCCATGAAAGTGCAAAGATTAGAGCTGGGTGACTGATAGGGAGGTTGTAAGAGTGGGAAAGCTACATATCTGTAAACGACAGGGAACATGGCACAGGTTAATCTGATTGTAGCAGACAAAGTTATTTTCTGCACAAGTATATCATATTATCAAATATCAAGAAAAAAAAACAGAAACAGTGAAAGTTTTACAGCCCAATAAATATGCTTACATAATATGTTAATGTGAAATTGATTTTTTTTAAGGTCTATTTTTTTAAAGATATGATTTGCTCAGTACTTATAACAAAAAGCAGTAATTTTGGCACATAATAAAGACACAACTGCAGCACAGCTTGCGCAGCTCTGCACCGCAACTTGCTTCAACTGAGACATGCACCATACCCAACTAGCTCTGCATCTTGACATTCACCAAACTCCAACTAGCTCCACACTTTGACATGCACAGTGATACGAAGGCTGGTTCACTGCTTCTCGCAGCCCTAGTTAAAACATTGAGCCAGGTACTGAGCTATGTGCTGTGGAGTCTTTATCTAAAGCGCCAATACTGGAGTCAGTGGGGTATTTCCTAGCTGTCCTCCCTAATTAAATGCTCCATATGTCAGCACCCTATTTAATCTGCTTGTTTTTGTCAACACCATTCAAAGAGCTAATCTAACTTCTTGAGAACAATCAAGATAGATGTAAAAACTCTGCCAGGAATCATAATCTGTGTTTTCTGTCTAAACATGGCTGAGGGAGGTGACCAGAGGTGTGTTTAGAATAGACAGTGTGCTGATAAATAAAGACGCCTCGGTTTGCCTTATAAGGCTTTATAAGCTCCACAGTTTACTTTGACGTAATTTACACAGACTTTGACAAATGCCACTTCATCTGCATTTGTACACATCTCTGTGATATCGCTTGTTTTCTCGTCAAGTGCATTTGAAAACAAGATGCCAAATTAATTCTAGAGGTTAATGAGCAGAGAAGCGGACTGATGTCCCCTGGAGAAATAATGATGCAGGAAACAATGGAGAGGGAAAATGTAATGATGACATGAGCTTGGCTGAACAGCAGACCAGCTGTGCAAACCCATTTTCAGGTGTGAAAGGGGTCAGCCTGGGCTGCTGTGCTGTGCTTTAAAAGTAACTTGTTGCTTCTGTTCAGCTGCCTGTGTGGCCTCTTCGCACCGAGTAAATAGTTCAGCATCATTAGATAATAAGATGATGAACTATTTAAGTCAGCTGCATTGCCTTTTCGTGTCTCAGTATCAGTTTTTTCAGCTTATCTCCAGCTGCTGATGCAGAAACAAACAAGATTCCACCCAATGACCTTATGCCTCAAAATCAAGCAGTATTTATTATAATAAACTATTGTTTTCCTCAGTTTGATTGCAATAACAGCTTATTCGAGTGGAATAACCATAATCTACTGGCATTGTTCTTGACCTCCACGCTCTCATATGGAAAACACTTTCGTATCATCCTACTGCAGCCCCCTAAACCCTTTTCCATAATCTGTCTCCAGACATTGTTTGTCTCTTTGTAAAGCATAATTGTGTCAACAATCACAAGAGACGAGAGACCAGACCCTTTCTGATAAGGGTTACCTTTCCCACAAGGTAAACTTGGCAGGCGAGGAGGGAGCAAACATGCAAACAAACCGTCAGACAGTGAATTTCCACTGACTGTTACTGTGCATTTTAATGAAGTTGATGGATTAATGCTTCACTTCAGTAATAGGCCACTCAGAGAGCCCCGGTTAAGCCTGATGTGCTCTATCAGCGCTGAGCTTATCACATCAGTAATGGTCACTCACAAGCCTCCACCCGTCTTTTTCCACATCACTTTCCCATCTGAATATCTTTGCAGTGAATGGCCTTTTTTCCAGTGGAGAGCTGTCCAAGCCCACCATAACAATGTCGTTTTGAGATAAGATGGCTGAAAAAATAAGCTCTTAAGTGTTGTTGCTGATTGCTAGATGAGGATTGTGCTGCAGGGCAGACATTAAGCAGTAGGGGAAAAAGACTTGTGTGTTTGAGGGGGTCAGTTTATGTGTGAGCGCATACGTTTGAAACACTTCAGCTGTTTTTACTGTCAGGTCAATTTTGTCAGTGCAGGTGTACATGTATGCAATCATGCAAATGTACCCCATGTTGTTTCCTTGTTTTTGTAATCTTGGATCAAATCTCTCCTGTACGAGGTCACTTTAGCTGCACTTTGTTTTGGCCATTATAATACAGGTTTTACTTGATCTGTTGCAACTGTAGGTGTAAAGTTTTATTTTTTTTTCCTCAAGCTTGGTCTTCCCTCAAAAAACATCAACTAGAGAGAGTTTATTTCTTTTAAATTTCCAAAAAATCATGACATACTGTGTTAGAAGATACCACTTAGCTGTACATCACTTTAACACATAATTTAAAGCAAATTTCAGTCGTTCTTTTTGAAGGACCCCCCCCCCTTCAACCACACGCACACACAGACACACATACAAATTTTTATATTTAACAGCTTTTCTTTTGACAACACCCAGATGTGTGCACGCTTGCTGTACTTTCAACATGGCTTTGTTTAAAAGCAAAGACAGCAATTAGAAGAAGAAGAAAGAGAACGTGGTTTTTCGGTTGTCAAAAAGTTAAGTGACTCTGTTACATAAAACTCACCATGTGTCGTGCTGTCATGAAACTTTGTTGATGTTGCTTCTTTTGGACATATTGGGGTCTGTCTCTTTCAGAAGATCACACAGTGTAGTTCCTCACAGAATGATGGGTTTAGAGAGATGTTGTTTCTCTTTGATTATAATTTTTCTGGCGTGCAATCCTGATCTGTTTACTTAAAGAGAAAAAAAGAAAGTCAGACCACTTTGTTTTTGTGAGGACAAACTATCATTAACTGTAAGAAGTGTTCTTTGGGGATACCATGCTCAAAAGAAAACCTAAAGCTGCAGTGCAAATAGCATTTTTTGATTTCATCTGGGATTAGATATCATTGAAAACATTGGCCAAAATCCCATCAGTGCTTGTTTTTAAGTGTATATTTCATTGGTGTAAGCTCTGTTTAGAATTGCTTAATGGATTCTGTTTCAACTCCCCACCCATGTCTTTGATCAGTGTCCCACCTCCCTGGCTCTTATCTGAGGCGACACAATGGACCAACAACCTGCTCTCATTCTTCTCTCTCTCTCAGAGGAGGGACCATCAGCCTAGCTAATGCCTTTGGATGTCAGCGTTTTATCCCCTTTTTATCCTGCATTTTCTCTTTGGTCTCATTCTTAAATGGTTTCACACTCGTGGCGGCCGTCCCACCTCTCGGCTGAATATCACTGTAAAGTGCTTCCTCCCTCTTGATTATTGCCTCCCCTATTGTCCACTGCCTTTGTGCACAGGGCCTTTCTGTGTCAGCCTGCCTTGAATCGGCCTGTTTACTGTGATTAAATGGGAGCAGAGGAGGTTGGGGGGCTGAGCCGTGACTATTCTGGAGTGTAGGAAAGTTACTGAACACACTGCAGTACTTTAAGTCCACACCAACCTTTGCTAAAGCAAAATCATCCCTTATGTTTCCGTTGGTTTTTACTCCAAATCTTCATTTTTTGTTGCCCATGATTACAATCTATGTGTAGACCTAATAATGTTTATGGCTCACAAGTTTAACTCTGATTCCCCATTTTCTTTTTAGTGAAACCATTAATTAACAGTTTAGAGCATATGGAGCCGTAAACTCCATGTGAGCGCTTTCAAAGACGTTTTATTGGTTGTCTGCTAAACACAGAATTTAACTCTGCCTTTTAAAATGTTTTCCTTTTTTTTCATAAAGGACTCGTAGGAATATGGATCATATGTGGAGCATCCCACAGGGGAACATGTTTGTACTTTTAATGGTGTCAAGACTTGGACTCTGGTGTTGGGAATAAAAATGGAAATGGGCTTTTTTATTCGTGAGCACACCTTTTACTGGCTGGTGCAGCTCATTAGCCTCACTTGGCACCACAAA
Organism: Thalassoma bifasciatum; assembly: GCA_008086565.1. Lineage (NCBI taxonomy): Eukaryota > Metazoa > Chordata > Actinopteri > Labriformes > Labridae > Thalassoma > Thalassoma bifasciatum. The sequence continues at coordinate 43,364 of RPOG01000863.1, read as the reverse complement.
ATGCAGGAAAAATTGAGAAAAATGATTAGTGCTGGCAATGGTGGCAGAGGGATTCATAATACTCATATACCTAAAGTATAATTTGGCTGTGGAGAAAAGGGCAATCCAACATTCATGGATTTTTCTTGAGGCTTCTTTAGCTCAAACAAAATGAGGCCCCTTCTGAATACCGACATATTGCTTTTGCTCCATAGATGCTGAAAAATGACTCTGTGGTACAGTATTCTCTGCTCCTATGTTGATAGTTTTACTATGGGAATCAAGGGAATAGCTAGCAACCCTCAAGTGATTGTACACCTCATTGAAGCTTTTATCACAAAAGAGGTGTTATCAGATTATAAAGAGCGAGGGAGAGAGGGAGTCTCTTTTGTGTTTTCTTGCTTAAGATCTGTCTTTGAGTGATAATTGATCCTATCACTTTGATTTTTTTTCCAGGTTTTTGGCGATTATTATCATTTCCGGCATCGCACACTGGTGAAGAGATCACTGTCAGATCACAGGGGAACACAAGTCCGTCTAGAAAAAGATCCCAAGGTAAGAAATTTATGTACTGTGTTCATGGATGTGGGTGAAGTTACATGCTGGAGTGTGAGGACAGCCAACCTGTGTGTGAGGTGTTAAGACAATTTCCTCTATTGTTTCTCTGACGGATGACTGTGGTGCTGTTATCAGAGCAAATATTTTTGCATTGAGGGTAAACATGAGACGTCATGGTCGCAGGAGCCACAAAGGGAGTGGCTTGGCACTCTGAAAGCAGCATCGGCGCTCAGCCTGATTGCTGCATAAACACAAATAAAAGCCTCCTAGAAAGTCCTGGGGGTGTGCTACAAAGAACACTTAAAGGGAAAAATTGGGTTTGCTGATTCTTAAGGTCGATTTTTCACCATCAAAGGTGGCCTGGCTTTCAGGCCTCTTACTGTGCTAATAATTTCTGGAGCTGGTCATGTTTTGTGTTTCAGCAGCACATATGACTTGCATTAAACCACAGCTACATTAACAATCTGTAAGTCCTCATGAGTTCATGTAATAGAAAAATGAAACTTTGTGAACTAGAAAATTCTTTCAGATTGAAACAGCAGCTAGACTCTCAAGATAAAGCTCTCTAATATGATTGATGAATTGTCTTGAAGTGAGCTGGTAGGCAGCTCTCACAAACACCAGGTATTGTGTGCAGTACAAAGACCCAGCAGAAACAAGGAAGAATACAGAAAGATAACAGTGACAGGGCGATGAACCAAGCCTTGAGCCCTCATTTGTCACCGTCTTTTAATGGCTGCCTCAGCGTTCACGCTGCCGGTTTTTTCTTTTCACCTAAGTGCTTGAAGGTGAGTTGTTGTTTCCCTGCAGTGCACCCTAAATCCATTCACTCCTATGTGGATCTCCGTGAAACTACTTCCTCCTGCTTGACTGATCTAATTTAAAAGGAGAAATCATATTCCTCTGTTTCCTTTCTTTTTGTGGTAAGTTTTCCAGGTTAGTTTGAAGACAACTCTGTGTACACCAACCTACAATTTACTGGGGAGGACAAGGAGAAGTATGAAATTAATATTGAGAGCTGGGGGAAGATTAAAGATCCTTTTTGATTAAGAGGGCACTTGATTTTTTTTATTTTTTACACCTTATCATTAAATATGGAGATTTTGTGACCTGGACAGACTAAATACGTAAACACTCACCACTGTGATCTGTATGATTAAACAGTTTGTTGTGAAACAAAGCAGCTGCTTAGCTCTAAATGAAGTATTTCAGCCTCAACTGACAGTATCAGATACACAAGACTTCTATACCAGGTCATAAAATTGGATGTTTCGGTCTCTGTAGCACATCCTTGATGTTATCGCTAAAATGGAAACAAAGTGGAGACAAATATTAGAAACAAATATTGATACAGTGCTGGTTTGATTTGATCCTCTGACTGCAAAAAATATTGACGTCATGTCTTTTTGCTTGAAGTGAGGTCACCAGGAACACTGCTCCCCCTGGTGACTGGCTGCAGTGTAGGTAAAAAAACTCAGTCTCTGTTCATTTTAAATGGGCTGCGCTCAAACATTAGAGGATAAATACATCTTGTAGAAATGATTCTCACATCTGTATGCTGCAGTGATATGAAGTTGTTATTGGACTGCATTTTGTTCAAGTCCTCTTTTTCTCTGAAAAGTTTCTTTTTCAGTACTTATTAAATGTTAATACAGGGTCTCACGTCACATTCACAATGATTGACAGCTGTCATTACTAAAATGTTTTACTTGGGATTCTGTTATGACAACAACAGATGTTTCTATCGTGAGGCTGGTTGTTGATGAGTTTGTCTTCATGATTCCAAAAATGAGAAAAATGAGACCCAGGAAGAGTGAGAAAAAGGATCAGGAGTGTGTTAGTAAAGCACAGGGACAATGTCCCTCAGTTATCAACCTGTGTAGAAACTGGTGCAGATTTGGGTGCAAATCAATGTATGACAGGAGTTGCATGTGATTTTTGAAACGTGAGCTAACCAATGATCAGATGCTGATAAATCCAGCAGTCGTGAACAAACATCATTTAAATAACACGTCTGAATATTCATGGTTCAGCTGGCCTGACCTGCAGAATATTAGACTGCAGAGACATGTTAAGACACAAGAAGACTGACCTGCACCCATGTCTAATGTACATGAAGGTAATTATTTATGACCTGTCAGCCTTATCATGTGTCTGAGTGCAATTTTTGGGCCTGATGCTAAAATTGCTTATAACGTACAGCACCAAAGTGTTGAAAATCATATGTATTCAGCAGAAACATTTTATCATGTGATGAGCACAGAGTGTGCACAAATAGTTTCACCAGCTGACAACAGTGTGTATCAGTGACACATTTAAGTGTTTTAAGTTAACAGTACTTCTGACAGCTGGCACACCTACAGGACAATGGGTACAATGAACAATTATACTGAAATAGCTCAGGCTTTGTATAAAACAGGTTGTGATCCACTGTCTCCAGTGCTTGTCTCAGACGCCTCTGCTCTTTCATTTACCTGCCGACCTGCTTGAGAGCAATTTGAGAGATATTTTACACGGCCCCCACATCCTCTGCTCATGCTGAAGACTTTCTCTTTCTATCCCCTTATTCCCCATTTCCCTATTTAATCATTACAAGTACCTGTGCGCAAAATTTGAGAAAGTCAGAATTTATCTGCTGCCTAAAATGAGCGGCTGAAACCTGCTTTAATGTCTCCTCATTCATGCAGCACATCTGCACAGAGCAAGTGCAACACAATCTTTTCTTGGTAAGTTTGCACCCTTGTTAGAAACGGTCCACCTCTTCTTTGGGATTTCCTCTCACACTGTGGCTTCATTTCCTGTTGTTGAAATTTCTTTTTTCAGCACAGCAGCCAAGGAAAGGCGGAAACCCCTGAGAAAAAGCCAGAGCAGATTTTCAGTATCTACAGTAGTCTACTCATTTTTTTTGTCAAGAATTTACAAGAATTTTTGTGATTTAGATGAATTCATAATCGAGGGGGTTTACACAATGCTGGAAGAGTTTGTGGTTTAAAACTTATTGAGATGCACTCATAGGTCTGACCAAAGCATTTGGGACTGTGGATCATTGCAAAGTTGACTAATATTTGCAACGACTGAACAGTTTTTGAAGCCAGAGGAAGCATCAAAATATATTCCTAATGGGGTAATTTCAATTCTGAAGAGGCTGTCCCAGCTGCTTTTAAACGGGTCGGGATGAAGCTTTAACAAAAGGGCCGGTAAACTCTCTTTGAAGAGTGTCTAATTACTGACAAAAGCACCTGGATCTGTGCCAGATCTCATAGATTGGTTGGCAGAGCTCTTTTAATGGAGTCCATTGAAGATTTAAAGCTCAGGTCTATCTGCTACCTCCGCACCTTCTACTGTCTCCGGTTTTATTATCTTGTTGCTTTGTTAGGCAGTTTGCTTCACCCTGTTTTTTTTTTCAGTTAGTCAAAAGAAACATTGGACTTAACCACCATTTGTTTGCTTGTGGTTGAGGCTCATAATTGCCAGTTTCATTACTGTGGAAGAATAGTAGCAGCTGTGACATGAAAAAGTTTGTGCATAAATCTGAACGTCTGATCTGTACTATAATTGGTGTTATGTTCCCTCATGGTAATGATGCTTCATTTGAGGTTTCCGTGCAGCCTCAGAGGGAGGATGCCATGTTGATATAATGAAGAAGGACAATCCAGTGGGTGAGCAGAAGGACTAGTACTGTTTTTTTAATTTTACAGAGAGTATCCTCAACCTAAACAGAAAGTGAACAGTGTGAATATGAGTTCTGGATTTGAGCCTGTTGAGAGGACTAGATAGACATTTTTCCATTTTGAAATGTTCATTCACGATGAAAATGCTGTTTGTCAGCTTGTGAGCTCTGAAGCAGGCTTTTAAAGAATAAAACAAAAACCAAACAAAGTCTCTTCACATAAAAGATGCAGTTCAGATAAAAAAAGAAGTTTTGTGGGTGCATCCGTGCATTTAGTGAGACATCTCTCCAGTATGAAATCTGAGTTTGATTCTGAACACTTTCATTGTTCCTGTTACTCTGAATATAAAGACGAACAAGAAAATTTTGTTGATATCAGGTTAGGTTTCATAAATCAGGATTTTACATTGTACGAAATAACAATTACCATTTTTAAAGTAAAAAAAAAACTGCCTGCATTAATTGTTGGGTGCTATATGGGGAATGGAATATGTACTTTTTCCAGATAAAGGGATCAGTAAAAGTAATTACCATACAACTACACAGCTTTCATTAAGTTATGTTTCCCAGGGCGAATAGATTGAAAATCCCCATTGTGTAAATACCTCTGCAGACACACTGTTCATTAATGTGTACCATTATTTCCTTACGACTAAGACTGAAGCAGAAAAAAGGCTTTTCTTTATCGTGTTTTGATTGACATTTCCAAGAATGGTGTGTGACATTAAAAGAGACCAGCTTCATAAATGAGCAGGTAATATCTGAAGGTGTCTGCATTTAGAGCGAGCAGAAACTGGAGCTACTACACTGAGGCTAATCAGCATCTGTTAGCTGGAAGCACGTGAGCTGTGGTGCTTGGGCGGTCATGTCATTATATTTTTTTAAAGTGGGGTGTAAAAGTTTTATAGTTTCTGCAGCAATGGGAAATTCTGGTATTTCTAAAGCATGGTTCAGTATTGACATATTTAAAATGTGCTACAGTCCAGAAACTGCCTGAAAACCTCAGATCTGGTATCCAAGGGAATGAAACCTTTTTGATATGGACAGACTCATGTTGTTTTTCTCAGTGACCTCAAAACCTTAAAGGATGGGGCGCCAGTATGGCCTAGCGGTTGGGTCGCACCCTATTCCTATTAGCAATCAGCCCAACCTGCGGTCCCTTTTCTGCATGTCGCTCTTCACTCTCACCCTGTGACCTATGCTGTCCACTGTCCTTTCCCCTCTGAACAAAGGTCTAGAAAGCTACAACATCGGCTGCTTTTTTCCTCTAACTTTTGACAGAATGGTCTGTCTCTCGTTGCTTGACACATAGAATAACAATCTGAGCCCACTAACAATGAAAACAAATACTTAGAGTAGACTTAGGTAACTTATTCACAAGCGTTTTGTTGCTGCACGTTTGTATGCTGTGAATATCCTGAGATTTCTTTGTACCTTTAAGACCCGAAACCAGGTCAGCAAGCAAAAGATGCTCTCTTAAAGGAATAATTGTATCTGAATAGTAATTACTGAATACATGCAGTATAAAAACACATATTGACACCTTTGTCTCTTCTGTTACTTGTTTTGGGATCTGTTAGTGATTGTTTCTCTTGTCATGAAAACCAATTCCTAATAACAACAAACCAGAATTGATTTGTATTTACAGTAGTCAGTAAATACACTCCAATTTACTCATATTAGAAGAAGACATGGGGCGACCAAGTAGATGTTTTATTTTCTCTGCAGCTTAAGTGTAAAGAAAAGATGCTGCTATACTGTCAGCAAAGACATGATGCACCAGATTTACAGTGCATACATGTGATGCTTTTATGTTTACTCTGCTCCCTCATGATAATGATCTAACTTAAGATGTAAGCTACATGGTGCTTTAAACTGTTTTCTTTAACATTATTCTGTACATAACTTTCCGTGTTGCCCCGGATAACAAATTGTGCTTTCAGATTTGGTGGTTCCCCCTTTAGTCCTATAATGTACGAGTCATCATGGAAACTGAGAGCTTGCCAACAAGAGTGTGAAAACAAAATGTTTTGTGCAGGATTTCTTGATAAGGAGGAAATGCGTGAGGGGAAATCCTGTTCACAAATTCATGATGCAAGCAAAAAAACCACATTTCTTTGTGACGTCAAACCACATGAACTACTTACAGTATTGAATTCCAAATATCCATACAAATAAATCTTTGTCAGTCAGAGAGTAGAGATCTTTTTTAGACATTACTGATGTTTTCACAGTATAGTCTCATAAACTGCCTGGAGGTCTTTTAACTCACTCTGTCCTACTAATGAGTCGTAGTAATAATGTCACTAAAGGAATTACTTCGTGAACCTCTCGGGATCTAAATCTCTTCCTCTAGAGTAGTGAATAAAATAAGGACATTTTCAGTGTCTAAGTGAGGAAACACTGTACATTCACTCTAATTTGATGTTACCCATTTCTGATTTGATCACGTATTACACGATCAAGCAAATACAAAAACAGGAAAGGTAAGGACTTTCTAACAGTTTCTTACTCAAACTTATGTGATGCATTGGCATTGCTGTCAGCAGAAGAATTTAGCAGAATGAAATATAAACACAGTAAGACACAGGCATTTATTTCCCTGAGTATGATGGATAAGATTTTATTTCTTCCTTCCCAAAAATCCATTTGCTAAAAACAGCAACAAAAAGGAAAAAAAATAATACAGCGCCAGTTCCATTTTTTTCCTGAGACATTTTTGGTAATTTACATTCAAAGCTGATTCAGTAACAAAACTGTTAGATTGCCTGTTGGCTTGAAAATTGTTGGTTATTGTTTATATTTTTTTATGCAATCCATCAGGACAAACACAGAATGCTTGCTTGTAATTCTCTTTCACAACTTGCAACTTTTTGCTGAAAAATGTTTGCTGACACATCCGTCTGTTTGTCAGCAGCAGTTCTTTGACTCAGTGTGTCAAAGACCCATAATTTTTTCCCTTTCTTCTTGGAAACTGTGTGACAAACTGCCACACAGTGCTGACCTCATCCTCCCTGTAAGAGTTCAGTGTGAAACGTCTCCACCACTTGGAAACACCAGTTAAGAGATCAACAGACATGAACTCTCACATAAGAAACCTCTGTGCTCCTTGAAGAGAGAGGAATTATTTCAGTATGATATTTTATTATTCTAGTGTTATAATGGCATCGATTCAGTGTAGCAGCTAATGTGACCTTCATTACTTCTTTTTCACTCTTCCGTTTGTGTCTCTAGTGATCTGCAGAAAAAGAGGGAGAGAGGTGCTCTGTGATTTGCTCGTCCTTCACATCAGGTGCTCCGTCCTTGCGGCAGGCAGCTCTCTGTCTTCTTTCACTGACATATTTAGTTTCTTTTCTGGTCCATCCGGCCATTTTGCAATAAAAGCAAGCACGATTCAGCAGAGGGAGCAAGATGCAGGGCTTATTTTCCCTGTATGCAATCTGCCTCAGTCAACACTTTCTGCAGGAGCTCACACATGAGGAGGAGCCGGCTGCGGACTGACTTGCGTTTATGTTGTGAGACTGGTACTGAAATAGTGCCTCTGTGTGCCAGTTGATGGTGTGAATGTATGTTAGATTCTGTCTGTCAGCACATTAGGTTCTGGTGTATCCCATTCTACATAGATCCAGATATCTTAATTAGTCCTGGACAACTGTGGAGTTTATCAGCGAGTCTCATTAGTGAGAAGTCCTTAGCGTCCCACTGCCTCTAATCTCACTCTCTGCTGTTATCCTGCTGAGATTTTCATCCTCATGTGTTTGACATGAATCCTTGTGTCCCACATTTGTTTATTTCTTGATCTGTTCTTTTTTGCAAGCAAAATATCACATTTGTTTGGTTTCAATTAATAATTTTAACTCATGTTTTTGTGTGTTTCTGCCTTGTTTAGGTGACTTGGGCAGAGCAACAGGTGTCAAAACGCAGAAAAAAGAGGGACGTTTACGTGGAACCTTTCGATCCTAAATTCAGAGACCAGTGGTACCTGGTAAGTGCACACAGAGATATGTTGAAGGTGTGTATTTCAGATTCAAGCCAGTATTGAGTACTTGTAAGTTTTTTATTCACCTCAAGTCAATAAAGCTAATTAAATTTAAGGCTGTGTTCCTTCTTCAGCTGTCAGTAAACAAGGCAGGATGCATCTGATTAGTTTGATTTACATCTTTGTGTGAAAAGCTGGTGTCTTGTTTGCTGAAGAAGCAGCAAAACTTAGAGTTACTACGGCAGAAAGCTTCAGCTTGAACAGACAGATGGATTTACAGAGCATCTTAGGCTTTTGAAGTGCATCCTTTTTTAAGTTGATGGTTGACTTAAACCCGTCCACGGAAACAAAGGGAGAGAGCAGAGACAGTGGAAGTGAATCACTTTGACATCCTCTTATTCTCCGTTGATTGATTTTCACATTCGACTAGACGAATGTCATTGATACATTGGCCTGTAAGAAGTAGCTGTAACAACCCCTGAGAATCTCTCTTCAGCTCCACTCTTCCTTCAATTAACCAGGATGCTCCGGGCAGGAGAGGATTCACGCTGATGCAAAACAGACTTGCATCACCAGTAGTTCAAATGTCTGAGCTCTGACAAAGGCACACTGACTTCCCTTGGCGGGGTAGTTAGCGGCAGCTTGAAAGGCAGATAAAAGCCAGCTGTCTGGTTTTATCAATGCGTCTGGATGTCATAGGCTCTGATATGAGTCACGAGTTGAATGTAGTTCACTAACACTGTAGTACAACCTGTATCTAAAATAACATTAAAAACACATTTTCTGCTCTTGAGCTGGCAGCCCAGGTTTTGCATCTTCTTCATCAGACCCCACTCGATCTTTGTTTCCTGATCCATCCACTTTTTTCTTGTCCTACCTTAGGCGCACAAAGACAGAAAAAAGAACTACATAATAAAATTGTTTTCTTAGCATTAAATGATGTTTTGAAACTTTATTCTTCCAACCCCTCGTCCCGGACTCAAGTGTATTCCATGCACTGTCACATATATGACCCAAAAAATGCAGTTAAACTAAGACCAGCTGACTAATTGTTTTAACTTAGTAAGGGAATTTGGCTGAAAACATTCATCCATTTTGAGAAAAAGACAAATTTATAGGCAAGTCAGCTCCTTGTTGTGCAACTCTGTTAATACATTTTCAATACTGTGTGTTAAATAATTGAGGGTTAGATGGTTAATCATGGTAAACTATTAACATAGAGGTACTTAATGCCTTAAACACTTCAATGTAGCTCTTAAAGCACTGCTGAGTCAGTAGGAAAGGCTCCCCTCACAATAAGGATCAGTCCCTAAGGGACATAATCAATTTTCCTTCTGCATGTTGCTGCAACCGTCCAGTACCCGAGTCCAGAAGTTGCCTGTGCATAGACAGAGCCCGACTCACTGTTAAGATCAATTTCTGTTTGAGGCTGCTGGTGGCCCATGAGGTCATGAGCTCATTAAACAACAAAAAACGTTGAAACTGGAGCAGCACCTTAACTACTCTCAGATCCTTTCCACCCGTGGGATGAGCTGAGCCCTGAGCAGGAGAAAAATATCAGATTTCAACATTAGCAAAAAAAGAATGTGTGAACATACAGAGTAATTTCACATGTATGGCTGATCAATTGATTCTGTGCAAAAGATAATAATTTTTTTAGGAGCTTCCAAATGCTTCACATTTCAGATTTTTGTGGATTACAAGCCCCAAACAGAAAAAATATGCTCATGTGTGTTTAGAAGAACAAAGATGGAGCAAAGATAACTGAAGTGAGCTGCCTCTCTCTCTTCTGGCACTGAAAGAAAACATGACGAGGCCTCGTTAAAACCAAACCTGGCCATCCAGAAGAGAGTGTGGGTGGGTCTGTGTGCCAGAGCGCCCTTCATGGACAGATGCTAATGGTCAGCATCTGCTGTTGAACTGAATATTTTAGAGTTTTTCTGATATTCATCTGAATGATGAGACATATTTTCTTCAACTGATAAATCATCATAAATCATTGGCAGGCCTCACAGCAGCTCAGATCTTATGCAGCAGATCAAGCTCACAGTTTGCGGATCCCGACATTAAGGACAAAGAAAATGGTCTTAGCTTGACAGCAGTATTAGATGAAACCTTGCACATGCCCCAGTTAGATTTATTAGATACTCAGAATGTCAGCAGCAAAAAGGCATTTAGATTCTGAATCAGCATTGCAGGTCACAGCTTTCAGCTTTAATTGATTTTCCTCTGGATGGTTTGAGTGTGAACGACGTTACAAGGTTGTGGAGGGAACCTGATCCCGGGTGATGGATTACAATTTCAAGGGTCTGAAACCTGAGAGGAAACCAGTGGCAGCTGGTACATATGACGCATTAAATGTTATGTGATGATACTTTTTATTAAGAAGAGCTTTGAACTTGGTAAAAACTGAGCATGGCTTTTGACCAAAGGTCAACTGAAATGTCAAAAGCGTATCAAAAAGCATGTCGAATCATGACTGGGAGTTGTTGCTGGGCTTGATGTGAATAATAAATGCAATAAAACAGGCATGCACTGATTCCATCAGAATAGTGAAATCTTTAGTGTCCCGATGATATCTGTTCCCTCTCTCATTGAGCAACGTTAGCGTTGCACTGAAGAATGACTGAATTCAATAAGCAGCACACTTTTCCCTGGTGCTTGACTCTTCATTTAAATGTCTTAAATGATTGCCCTCTTTTTTGAAGTAAGACCTTCAGGATTTAGGTAAAAGCACCATCCTGTCAGCTCTCAGGTGTCTCTCAGATAAATTAGATTCCATCTAAGTTATTTGCTTTCTCCATTCTCAGCACAACAACAACCATCGTGACCTGAATGCCAAAGCTGCGTGGCAGTTGGGCTTCACAGGTAAAGGGGTGGTGGTGTCCATCCTGGATGATGGCATAGAGAAGAACCATCCGGACCTGAGTCAAAACTACGTGAGTATCACACTGAGATGATCAGAAACAGTCAGGTATTTCTAATGCAGGAACTACTTTAATATTGCAGCAAACAGAATAAAGATAAGAAGAGAATAAATGGAGCAGATTTTGAATTAAAGATTGTGTCTTCCTGGAGCTGAGCTGCAGATGGATTTTAAGAATAATTTCCAGACAGACAAATTTGCAAGTTTAATATTTGACAGATTTTAGATACCTAGAAACTAAGTGAAAGCCTATTTTTCTCTAACTGACTCTGATATCTTTTCTGTCTCTCTCAGGACCCTGATGCCAGCTACGATGTGAACGATGGTGACCCAGATCCACAGCCTCGATACACTCAGCTCAATGACAACAGGTAGAAACTTGCACGGATAAATTCATTGCTACTCTTTTTTTGTCCCCTAACCTTTCCTGAAACCACAGACTTGTCTCCTCTAAATGCTGGTTTCAAGTCAAAAACATGGCAGAGACGAAACACCACGTGTTCATTAATTCTTCCCCCTCACTGTCTGATAGCTGACAGCTGATGTGTAAATAGGCCAGCGGCTGTTTATCACCCACTGTTGAGTCAAAGGGTAACATTTATGTGAAACAAACTAATTAAAGGCCAGTGCCTGTGGGTTGGTTTTGTCCAAGACATTTTAATTTTTGCCCCCCATTTCATGCTTTTTACTTCCCAAAAATGCACAATTACTTCCTCATAAAAAGCATGTCCCCAACTTAGAGTCTGTGGATTTGTTTTAGCCTCTTAAATTACTCAGGCACCACCAGGGCATTTCAGTAGCCAGGGTAAGTCGAGTAAATCTACACAAGGATTAAGGTGACGTGTGAAGAAAACAGCTTTATAGCAGTGGCCTCTGCTGATGATATTAAGAGTTGTTTACCACCACAGCGATGTTGCACAGAGAATTGATTGAATTAAGTTCATCAGCATTAATGAATTAGCGAAGCCCCTGGCACTAGTCTGCCTTCATTCCCACCACCTGCCTCCTTTTGACTTTAATTTCTGATTTGCTCTAATCGTCTGTTTGCGGGCCACTGGCCTGCCTGAGAGACTTTTTTTTTTTTGTTTCAAGGCTTACCATGATTACTCGTGATAGGCAGAGTAAATTATAGTTTGGCATAGATGGAAACCAAACATCCCCTGCTGAGGGGGGACAGGGTCGTCATGAATGGAGGATCTGAGAGAGACATTCAAAGCTGCAGAATGACCTCAAGTTACTGCAAACATGCCAACAGTGTATCAATGCTTTGAGAGCTTTTGAGAAAAAAAAATCAAATGTGGAGACTGATTGAAGAAGCTGTGTAATTGTTTTCACTCTCAAAATAGTGCACTACTTTTAAGATGAGCCAACACTCAGTTATCAGTAAAAGTTCCCTTAAACATGGAAACAGTTCAAATAATTTGCTTTTTATTTCAGCCTAAATTAGTGCTTTTAAGATTTTGTGCCAATGCCCCAAACTGTTTTCTCCGCCACTCTCAACAAAACCCTAAATAGGGAATTTCTTGTGCAAGAATGTGGGAGAACATCCCTGTGGTGCAGCTCCACGGATCCTCAATCTATGCCAAAGCACGCTTAAGCTCTTCTGGGGGCTTGCAGTGGCCCAGAGCCCAGCCAAGACACTCACTATTGATGTTTCCCCGTTCTGGCTGCTCCTCTCTCCAACCCTCGCTCACCTCAGCCCTTATCTCTTGCCACCCAGCTCTGTGTGTCTTCCTCATGGCAGGATGAAATGAGAAGGGCATATTGTGTGTGTGTGTGTGTGTGTGTGTGTTTATACGCATATATATGTGTGTGTTTGTGTGTTTCTCACACTTTGCAGTGAGCTGGTGCGGATGCATGTGTAAACAACCTGTGGGCGAGCATGGAAATGCGTAAGGTTGTGTAAGACTGTAAGTGTCTGTTCTCTGCAGAAAGCCCAACTCTGTTCACCTCTATAAAGCCGTCTTTCTTCCCCAGCATACAGGAGGCAGTGAGGATGGTTCAGCAGCAATGTAACCATTCACCCACATGTTTATCTAAGACGGCATGAGATCGAGGCGTTTCTCTTTCCAGGGTTTTCCCGCACTCGTATCAGAACACTTTCCAAATGTGCATTTTGGCAAAACTTAGGCTTTTAGTTATTTTTTGTATGCATGGAAAATACTGGACTGAATTAAAAAAGGCTGTCCCCATATACCATTGGACAATTGTTATTCTACTTACTCCTCTTTCTAATTTACAAATTAAGTGGGACATTAAAGCATTTCAAGACATGTTTAACACACATGGGTAGATCAAAGTTCCCTTTCAACAGATCTGTAGCAGCAGCAGGCTGATTAATTTTCACCAGACTCTACATTAATCTCTCTCCAGACATTTTCTTCATACTCTTCTCTTTACGGTGCTCTATAAACATCGCTAGACCTTTTGTCCTGAAGGCCAGCTCATTAGTAAACTGGCAGAACCATTACCATACTCAAGAACGAGTGGAGCAAAACAGTTGTTCAGATTTACCTTTGAGGCTACGTGCAGCCAAAAGACTAATGAACAGCAAACACTGCTATCTACAGCCTCTGGAGTCTCAATGATTTTTTTAGAAAGTAATTAAGCTAATGCAAGACAGAGAAAGCAATTGAGTGAAAAATGTTGTATACCAGAGTTTGGATAGGGCAAGAAGTGAGACTTTGAAGATAAAAAAAGATCAATGATGGACACAGGCGTGGGCTGGTAAACTGGCATTTCAGGCAAATGTCAGATGGACTGATCCACCTATTAGGCGACAACGGGCAATTGGTGGAGAAAAAAGTTTTTGAAAAAAAACCCCAGAAAGCTGCAGGCCACTTTGTGTTCAGAGTCCTTCTTTGATTTGGCACGACATTCTCTCAAAGTTGATAAAAGCTATGCTGTAAGGCAGGTGTATTGGTACCAACTCATGCTCCCTCTCCCCACATCTCCTTACAAGTGGATCTGCCAGAAAAGTTTTTGAGGCTGAGTAGAAAAGGTCAGGGAAAAATGAAAAAGGAAATCTTTGGGCTGAAACTGAAAAATAGTTTTGGGAACAGCTCATAGAACTGACTGAAAATAATACTGATGCCTCCTTATGAGCTATAAAAGCAAACGCATCAATCAGGGAGAGGGTAAACTATTTTGATTGATGTTTTGGCTGATCCCTGTAACCCAGGTTCATGTCATACAAACCCCCAACATACAGAAGGTTAATTTTTTGTGTGTTTTTAACATTTGTTAACAGGTGGAGCTTGCTGAGCTTAGAAAACTCTTTTATAGACAGGCAACAGCAGTGAACTTAGAATTAAATTTCTAACATAATGAGCTGACACACACACACACACAAGCATGATCCAGCACACATAACCATAAACACCTACTTTTGTTTACATGTTTAGCAAAAAGAAAATTCCTGCAAAAGAATTTATTCGACAGCCGACAGAGAGTAGCATTGTGTTTTCTGAACAAATAGACAAAACATTTGACTTTTTTTGCCTAACGGGTTGACTAGAATAGTTCCTCACAACAAGTGAAAGATAACATATTTATTGTTCAAAAATCAATGAACTATAGTTCTCATTAATAGCACGCAAAATCCTCCTGGCTACTGCCTCAGAGATAGAATTTCCCCCGATAGCCCACTTGCTCCAAACATATGAAGGAGGAAGAAAGATAGAGCCACTCCTGCTCATTTTGTTTCCTGTATACAAGATTTTAACAGTGAAGTATTAGTTTTAGGTGTTTAGGTTTTGCTACTTGTCCCTTAGGTCACACTGTAGTGTAGCCACCTGAAGCCATCATGCTGTCAGTTTGCAAACAACAGATTCATCCAGAGCTTTCTTTGAGAGATCATCTTGCATCAGTGGCACATATCTGCAGAATGAGCCAACAAGCTCCCCGCTCATGAGCGTTAATCCATTTTGAGACCTGTGAAAGTTTTGGTGAACATTAATCCATTTGGTGACATTGGCAGTTTGGAGACATGTCTATGATGGTAGTGTGTCTCTTTCTCAGGTCTCCAGAGTGAGGCTGTTGAGGCTTCACAGATCCATAATGGCTCTTCCAGCTGTGGGTATGAATACTGATCATGTTGTTGCCCCGGGCCCGCAGCCAACTGTAACCCGAGTTAGTCTCTGTGAGCAGAATCTGCCATGGGGATTGTCCTTGTAGTAATCAGAATAAGGCTTTACTGAAATTCCCCTTTGTTCACCGTAATCTCCTATCATCAGCATTACGTATGGCTCGGGAACCCCAGGATTATTGGGCAGTGATTCTGAAACAACACTTTTTTTTGAAGCTGTCGCTAGTTTTTTCTTTTCCTTTCCCCAAGACATGTAAGACCTTTCCTATCAAGATTTGGTTGAGCTGGATCAGTGAAAGCAAAGACGCGTCTTGAAAAATAAGCATCAAGTTGTTCTTACTTGATGTTGAAATGAAAAGGGAAGTTGTTCAAAGGAAAGTAATAAACCCTTTAATCTCTGAAAGGACAGTTTGCATCAGATTGATAGCTTGGCAGCAACATTTTTACACTATTGCTTCACTTGGTTTTGTTTTGGTCTGCTGGATGTAATGTATGTGGGTATAGTGTGTCTGTACAGATTGTGCAAAATTCAAAAGCTTTAGAATAGGATGATAATAATTGTAATGAATTAAAAGCTCATTCAGTATTTTTTTATTCTATGGGCCAGAAGATGTGGAATTTCCCTACTGAGATGCTAAACTAAATCTAACAAAATATAATTCCTATGAAGGTACCTCATTATATTTTTGTGCAGCATCTGTTTTGCTGCGCAATAATGACTCATTGTTACTTGAAAATAAATGGAGAACACCTTGTACTCTCTCTGGAGATGTCCAGGAACAGGCGCTCCCAGACGTTTCCCCAAGTATTAGCCCCTGGCTTTGACCTTGTACACTATTTTATTCTAGTAAATATCTAAATTAAAACATTGAACTTATCATATGCCCTTATTGTGTTCACATCAGTCTATGATTAATATATTTCAATCAATATATACTTGTAAAAATTCTCTCTGAGCCTGAAAAGAGACAAATCACCCACATGATACATAACCTGCATTTTTATCCAAACCATCCTTGAGTTTCTGTAAAACGCTGTATTAATGGAGTTTGTTAGTTTTACTATTATTGCAATCTTTCTTAATTTTTACATGAAGATGTAAAAAAAAAGCAAAAATCCAAACCTTATCAGGTCTGTGCTCAAGAGGAAAAGGAAGCAACTGTTTGTTGAAGGAAGGTTGAATTGATCCTTTTTGATGCATCCCACAGAGTCAGGACATGTAAGAGCTGATTAGCTTTTAAAATAAAGCAGCATACAAACAAATCACTCAAGTTTTAGTTTTTTATTGCAGGTTTTGTCAGCTGCACTTGCATGAAGACATTTCTATATTGAGATGAATTTGTCATTGTCAGATTGGCACCAATGGAAGACAGGAGGTCTGATGATCCTGTAGTTGAGACCCCAGTTTGAAAAACATTGTCAAAGAGCATTAGAGTCAAAATATCAAAGTTCTTGATTTCCCCTAAACCACATGCTTGTGTCTGTTATTGTTGTTGAGCAGTCAGTGAAAATATTTGGTGATTACAGCTCCGGAGCTGAGACGTCTCTATGATTAGTCGAGATGTTGAAGTCTTAGAGTGCCAATGTGTCAGAGAATCATGTTGCAGTCTGATATTCTGGCAGTGATAATTAATCCCTGGTACTTGTTAACAACTCATTGAACAATGCGGTACTTGTAGTGACAGACAGCTCTTTGTTCCTGCAGATAATGTCCGCGACTATTTTCACTGCAACACTTCATATGGTGATTTCCAAGCGCCGTGCTGTCACCTCTATCAGTCTCCTCTCTCAAACACACTGTGCCTGGAGGTTGGATCCAGGTTTGGTTTCATGTGATGTCAGCCTCATCAGCACACTGGATCAGTGGAAACGAGAGTGCACAGAGAAATCGAGGACATGCAGTGAAGCCTTGCTCCTATTGTCAGAGGACTGGTAGCTCCCCCAGGCTCCTCATCGTGACTGCTCATCGCACTGACATATGAACTCACACAGTCAAGGCATCTAATTAGCTATGATATAATTCAGCATTTGGGGATTAGGGCTATAACCTATTTAAATCTTCACCGTGGGTGTCATTTGTAATATAAATTAACCTTTACAGATTTAATGAAGCATTATGGTAGCTCAGGCCTATGTGTGTGCGTAATGTCACTGTGACGGATGATTATTACGAAAGGTCAGGGCAGGTTCAAGTTGTTTTTTTATGTAGAGCACAAGATTAATAGCACAACGTATGTTCAGACTGTCATCATCCTCCTCTTTTTTTGTCCCTCTGCTTGGCTGTCTCCATGCACTCTCCAAACCTGTTATGGTAATTTTTTTATTGTGCGCATTTATGAGTTGTGATTTTACAGAGTTTCTACTGGAAGTATTTTTCCTGAACATTTAGTTTGATTTAACAGAATAAGGACTGGTCAGTTAACTTTTTTTTTTTTTGCTTATTCTGATAACAGAGGGTTGGATGAGTCCAGGCTATCATTGGAGAGGTGCATCCAAAGGTTGTTGGTTTATCACAAGGCTGAGATTTAGAGACAGTCACACCAGAGTATACAGCTTCTAGCAAATTTAATCTAGTTTAGAGCTCTTAGGTAGTAATAATGCAGAAAGAAATTAATACTAATGGTGATTTATGACGTACAAAAACAAACAGGACCATCACGTGAATGATTGATTACGTAATATTGAGTTCCTGAAACATCTGCCTTCAGCACACACCATTTTTTTTTTTTTACAGGAGATTTAAAGTCACTTGTTAACCTAATGCACGTTTTTTGTTAACCGGAGAAGGTAGATTGTTACTTGAGAACACATGAACTCTACACAGAAGAGCACAGCTAGGATGTAAACCAACATCAGTTATTTGCCTGAGTGACTACCTCAAAATAATCTGACAAGTCACCAACTTCTATTGATTTGAAGTGTACACACACAGTTAAAGAAAGTTCAATGACACTTGTGACAGTTTTGTACTTGTACTTCAGCCAGCTTCCAGGAAGAGCTCTGAAAGTTTGGCTTCACCTAAAATAACTGTTGTGCTTCCCATGTTTCATGCAGTTTATTGTACATTCAAGGTTTCTGCCTGTCACAACAAAGTTTTTCTTGCTGCAAAGTACTTTGCCCATGGTGAGTTTAGATGGAATCTGACTCCTTTACTTGTCTTGATGGTAGGTCCTGTTGATAATTTGACGTGAGCTGGTGTTTTTGCAAAGTGTCTTGAGATGACATGATATGGTTTTGTGCTCAAGTGTAAAAAAATGTACTGGTAGTAGGCATGCCTTCAGTCATTTATCATTTAAAAGCAATAATGGGGATAAAATAAACTTTGAATTCATTATCATGTCAAAGCATTGTTGATTGATTCACTCAAAATAGCTACATTGCTTATAAATGAAAACACAGTTATACCTAAGCATCATAAGTAAAGTATCATAAGTCATGTTGAATTGATAAAACAGACAGCTTTCACAAGAACAGTGTTTGACCCACTGATGCACTCTTCTTCACATTCTTATTGACCTAAACACTGAGTGGGAGTAGTAAAAGGATTCTCCTGTATCCATTTTATCACTCCTGGGAAAATCACTCCAAAAACCTGATTATGCAAGTAGTTGTTGCATAATGAGATACAGAAACCAAGCGTCTTACCTCTGTAACAGCATTTGTATGCTGTGTATTGGTCTGCCATGTAAGTGATTGTAATGAATGTGTCAAAAGGGGATTTGGAAGAAGGCTCAGCTGCACACTGGAGGTATAAGCACAGACATGCCCTGCATCCCACACAGACACCTGAGCTGCTGCTTATCTTCAGCTGCATCACAAACACGGATGCTGCCTGTCCAACATCAGACTCCAGTGTCAACAAACTCGCACTTCCAGTCATGTTGAGATAAAGTTCTGTGGAAAATCAACCAGATGACATTTATGCAAGCATGTGTTTACTTTGGTGTCTATAAAGATGTTTTTAATCATCTCTTCTCAGCAGCCTCTGATTCATCTGAACCATGTGACGCATCAGAGATGTGATCCTGATTTTGACTGTGGTGTTAGAGTTAACCTCCACTCTCTCAGCTCACCTTTGTGTCAAAAGAGATCCCTGAGGGCCTTCTGATGAATTGTAACTCACTGACCTCCTGTCATTATACTCGTGGCTTTAATGAGTGTAAAAATCTGAAGGATAATTTGAATTTATAAAATTGGTCATGATTTATTTGACCCCTGACTTATGTGGTACCTGGTTCAAATAGCACTTAATGTACTTCATTTTGAGTGATTGATGAATTCACAGGCTTCATACATCCTTTTTGATAGCATGACTGCTGTTGTATTTAAATAAAATGACATAACTTTAATGGATATAAACGTAACTGAGAATAAATAACAGTCTGATAGGCCTCTCTACCCACCACTAACTTATGGATATATATTGTCTTTACTTGAGGAAATCACATAATATGTGTTGAACACTCCTAATCACAGATAATGGCAGTTTTGGCAGGCTGCTCTCAGATTGAATTTCAGTGATATCCTCGCAGCAGATAAAGTCTTTTGTGTAAGAGGAGGTTATCTACTGCAGCAAGGGCGTTTTGATTCTTGTGCTTTTTGGTTTGGCTTGATACCCAGACTGCCTTGATGGAAGCCTGCTGGCGTTGAAAGTTTCTGAAGTAGCGAGTGCTGGCTGTTTTTTTGTCGTGTCCTGTCGTGGTACAGAGCTGCTGAGGCTCCTCTGTCTGTTTGGGGCTGCACTTCAGGGGTTTACTTTATGGTTTGAAGGGCATTAGGAGAGCATATCCATCTGGCAGACCATGAGAGTGCACCTGACTGGAATGTGATGATCGGCTCTTGTATGCACCTTCATGGATCTGTACAACGAGATGCCTAGAGCGAGAGGTGACTACAGAGGCTCAGGTTTAATGAAACAGCCGTTGTGAAAATGACAACTCTTATTCACTCTGTGAATTCCCTCCTGTGTGACATGTCATCTGATTTCTCTTCCACTCTTCAAGGCCCCGCAGGCGAGCAAATCCAAGGTTTTCAGTGCTAGAAGGCCACAGATAATGTACAGCGCTCTCCACTCATGAACTAAATGTTTCCCTTTTGGCCAACGTGGGAATCCATATTTGTATTAAGGAATCAAAGCCAAGAAGCCCCTGCTTTTAGAAATGCACCATACCTGGGAATTCATTCTGTGTCATTGGGTTAATGGCTCTTGCGTAAATATCCGGTTTCCTTTATTAACATTCATCTAATTTTCTCCGTCTTTCCCCCCTCCAGGCATGGGACACGATGTGCAGGAGAAGTGGCAGCAGTGGCCAACAATGGAATTTGTGGGGTCGGCGTGGCCTACAATGCCAAGATAGGAGGTACGGTTGGACACAAAACAAGCTGGTGATTGATTTGATCGCACTGATAGAAAAATTGTGGTTTTATTTTTCTTTTCTATGTTGACAGCAAGAACAGCTGAGACACATACTCTGTACATGCAGTCTTATTTCCAGTCAATTTCTCTGGTCCAGAATACCTTTGAATCTTTGTGAGCATCACCACAGTTGTGATGTAGCTCTCACTCTAAGTGTGTTAGTTTTGAAAGGAGTAATAATAACAGAAAAGCAAAGCCATATAGAGTTTCAAAACTGCAAGACACTACAGCTTTATGGGTATATATTTTCACTTCATGTCAAACGTGCTGTTCACAGATCAGTATCCACTGCAAACTTCAAAAAACAAAACATGATACACTCTTTTCAAATTACACAGAAGCAAAAATCCCACGGCTACATGAGGCTGTGACCACAAAAACACCAGAGTGGGGTTAACACCTTTTTCCAAAAACAAAACAAAAGAAGCCACACAGGCTGAGGTTAGCTGCAGAGCAGTCGTGCTGGTCCACATTACTATGCTCAGATGTTTCTTATATCTCTCTCGCTGGTTTTATGTAGAGACATCTGGTTGTGGTGTCAGAGAGTGATGGAGCGATGCCTCAGAATTTGACAACGCTGTCTGTGAAGTTTGTTGAAGGCGAATTGAGCAAATCGAGTGATGCAGGAACCTTTTGAAGCAATGTTACAGAGAGGCTGGAGTCAAATTGTCAGAATAAACATTTGTCGGGACCTCAGTGTCTCCCTGCTGTGATGTTGTCCCCCACTGTTCACAGACAACACGCTTGGTGCTCGAATGTGTCACTTTGGTCGATGATATTTCATCAGCCACCGTCTGTCGCCGTCATAATTTCATGCAGGATGTTGCCTTGTTTCACCTTTCCTGGCTGAGCCAAAGAAATAAGGACCATTGTCACTTTCCTGGATTGTTTTCAGGTGCTTTTTTCTTCCCAGTTTTAATAAAAAAGCAAATGACTAAATAAGTTTCTCATGGTGGGCAGACCTGAAAGAATTAGTTAAATACACAGTTGACAGGAAATCGAGGCGCTTAACATTTCAATAATTACTAGGACATTAATTGGTCGCTCTTGTACTAGTAAAATGTGGATTTTTTTCCCCAGTTACAGCCCCTCAAATTGACATTTTTATTATCTCTGTTTTTATTATTGTTAATTGTGTGGAAAAGGACTCATTTGTTCTAAATGTGTCTTTTAAAAAGTTGAAAACTGTTTTTTCCAGTTAAGTAGTTTTGTCCATGTCATGTTTGTGTAAGTTTGGAAATGCAATCAGAACCAGAAAAGGAGAGGTGAAGGTCGAAGACAAACATGGTCTGTGTACTTAAACTCTTTAACTGTACACTTTACACTGGACTTCAACACTTTTTGACAAAACACTCAAGGTCTGTGTTCATTGAGCACACAGGTCGTGGGTTTGGATAAGAAACAAATACTGGTTTTGTGACGAGGGGCAGAGGTTGACTGCAGATGTACAATTAACAGCGCTGTTGGTGGAAAACATCATATTTTAATCATCAAAGGTTATAATTATTTCATTATCATTTGCTTCTGTCAGCGATGCACAGACACAAAGTGGAAACTAAAAATAAAGAAGTTGTGAAACAGAGGAAAAATGTTGTGAAATATTAATTTGTTTGCTCTATAAAGGATTTTGCACCCTGATGAGTTGTTTTGCTTCTGCCTTTAGGGAAAGTGCTTTTATACTTCTGTTTTCATTCTACAAAAGAAGCTTCAGTGGCTTTGTGATATTTAGAAAAACAACGGAATTGATTCATATACAGTTTTCATTCTGAAAAACTTGTTTTATTATTTCATGATATTTCATTTAAGCCCTTTCTCCCCGTAGTTATCCAAATGAAGTGAGGTATCAAGATCAAAGTTGTTGTTTTTTTTGTGGCGGTCACATTGCTGCTACATGTGCTTGTGTTTTGTGATTGCTTATGTCTCATCTGAGCTGTGATGTCTGTTTCTGTGCTCCCATGATGTGTACTGTTTAAATTGTAGGAGCTCCTTTATCCCAACAGTGCTGTCAGTACCTCTCTGCTTATCTCAAAGTGTCGTGACTTTACTCTTTTTGATGATTCCAGATGGCTGCCAGGAACACACCAAATGACATTCAGATTTTCTAACACAACAAATATGCTGTGTGGGGTCATGTAGGTTGAGCAGGAGGCAGCACGGTGTTGTGAAAATCTACACACATGCTTTTATGCACTTGAGGCTGTACTTTATCAGTGCCAGAACACTTCTGTAACACTGAAAACATCAATCTAGGGAAAAAAGGAACTAGTCATATCAGCCATTTATTTTTAAACATTTTATTTCTTTTTTGTACTTTTAAATCCATAGTTGATACTCTGTAAACTTACTTTCAGTCTCCAATGGCTTGGTTTTATTTTTTTTGATGAGTTACAGTGGTCTAAGCTCTTGACTGGTGGGTTCAAGCATGCTTCCCCAGCATGAGCAGCAGTGATGTGCCAAACATTAAATTGAGCCATACACATCACAGAAGGAGAGGAGAGCCCAGATTGTGCTAGTCCCACAATAACTCTAAACAGACAGCCAGCTTCCTCTGAAACATCAAGAACAAAAGGCAGGAACAAAAACTGTCATTTTAAATCCAAGGCAGCTGGGCCAGCTCAGTCATTACCGTGGCCAGGGAGAATTTATTGGAATGGCTGAGTGAGAGCAAAGCTTCTGTGATTCCTCACTTGCCCACTTGCCCCCTGTACCACCTGCTGTACTGTAGCTCATTATTCACCCAGGAGACTCCTGTGAAATGTTTCATGCTACTTTCAGACATATATTGGCTGTCTTGGATCTTCCAACACACATGCATTTGTTGGGAATGAAAGTAGTCCTTCAGGTGAACTGAAAGCAAATCCCCTTGGGTCCGACAAAAGTACAATAAATACAGAACCAAGTTACTTTCACTGTCATGCTAGAACCGCTGTTCCTTAGGGTCTCAACCAGGGATATTTCAGGAATGTGCACTCTGTTTGTTCAGCCATCCTACCTGTGATATTGAAGCACAAATTAGATATTTTATGAATTATGCTCAAGGCCTCTTTGCCTCGTGAAGAGATGGTTTGGTTGCTTTTGTAGCCTTAGAACTGAGCCAAACTGGTTGTTCCCAGCTATTAAATCACACTAATAACTTGCTTAGTCTGACTTCATATTTGAGTGGTGTCAGTGTTTTCCTCTACTTCACAGTGATGAGTGCAAAAGGTATTTTTACCTATTTTAGATATCACTTAAATAATTTGCTTCTCTTTTTGGGGACTGAGAAATCTCAGTTATTCATTCAAATACACAATTAGGCGGACAGCAGGCTATAATTTACATTTTGGACTTGCAGTTATTTCAATTTGTATTGAGTTTGTCTCAGATAATTGCAGACGTGTAATGTAAGTCAGAGTAAATAAGTGACTCATCCCTGTTACTTATATTTTCATAACACTGAGCTGCACTGATGTACAGATTGAAAGAGTCCTGGTTTGTCACCAGGCTTCCTCTCTGATTTTTGGGATGGATGGGTGTTATTTTGGATTGGTACTGAAGATACTCAAGGCTCCTCAGAAAATCACATGACCCTCTCACAGAGATGCAGGCTGCCATGGAAACACTGGCAGCTCATCCTGTTTGATGCTTTTGGAGGACTTCAAAGAGCCAGAGCTCTGTTACTTCAACCTGTATGGAGCAGCGCGCTGTAACCTGACCTGTGGGGAATCAAAGAGGGGAAATTACTGTAGTTTGTTTATAAAACGCTTGTTTTTTCACCTCCGTCTCTGCAATTGTTTGTTAATGAGACAGAGAGAAAAAAGGTCTGATGCAAGTATTACCCTCGTGACAAAAAGAAAATAATTGGCATCAATACAAAATACACACTCATTGTGCTTTTCTTGCATTGCTTTTTCCTTCTTTGTAATCTCTTCTGAACACCGTCAATGATCACTTTCAATTATAACTTAACCATATCTTGAAGCCTGCTGTTGAAAATTGTTTTAGATTTTCTCTTTTATTTTTACAAAAGGAATTTTGTTTTGATTAGCGTTCAAAAGCACTGATTCTATTTGTTTGTGTTGAGGAAGACGTTGTGTGCTTTCTTTCATATGAATTTCCAGCCTCAGAAATCAGCTCACACTGGAAGAGGCATTTTCCATAAAATGTACTCTTCCATTTCTGTTTAACCAACTAGCTCAAGTGTCAGAGTGAGTTGATATACATTGAGATATCTCTTTCATCACTGTGTATGCTCAGTGAAATGATCACCAACAGCATGTGCTGTATGTCTTCACAATCTCTACAAATACACACAGACGGTACAGCGCTGCCAACAAATGCGTAAATATGCAAATCATAAATATCTGCACAGCAGCCACGTTGCTTTGTCCAAACACATCAGTGGTTGCTGAACATGAGCTCACATTCAGGTACAACACAGAGTGAAACAGCATGAGATAAACCACTGAGCTGCAGGACTGGAGGAAATCCTGAAACACCAGCTCCAAATGTCAACTGCATCACTTTGTTCATGTTTAAGTATCCAGATTTGATAGAAATCATTGCCCTACTGATCTGAAATAGTTTCACTCCTAAATGATGGTTCTATTCTATCACTTCTAATAAGTTAGCCATTTTCATCCATCCAGCTCTCATTTTTCTAAAGTGTTATCACGATAGTAGCCAATTCCATCTGTCATTGGGGGGAGGTGGGCTCAATCTGGACACATCACCAGTCAATCACTGAGCTGATAAGTTTCTGCAAACAACCATTCACAAATCTGCCTCACAGCTTTTCTCACAGTTTAAAACTAGTAGACATTAGCACAAACTGATGCTGCCTCAAATTTTCATGTTAGAGGTGATTTTAATCAAACTTTTTAATAGCCACATTGGCTGAATACAGCTTTTTTATTATTACATACACACTGTTGCTCCCAGTACTTTTAAAAAGGTATTGATGTGGTAATCAGTGAAGTTTTGATTTAACAAACTTCTGACATCAATTCTGTTAAAGAATTCACAAGTGTCTGCAGGATACTAGCTTCTGCACTGAAACTTGTTTAAAAAGCTTTGTGAGTTTTAAGAAAACCTCTCTGTTTTGTTTTCTTGTGTGTCTGGTCGTGTGTTTTGAACTGTGGCTGTAGGTGTGCGCATGCTGGATGGTGAGGTGACTGACATGGTGGAGGCCCATTCACTCAGTCTGAATCCCCAACACATTGACATCTACAGTGCCAGCTGGGGCCCAGAGGACGACGGCAAAACTGTGGATGGACCTGCCAAACTCGCCAAAGAAGCCTTTTTGCATGGAGTTACAAAGGTGTGTGTGGTTGTTTGTGTGTGTATTTGTATATGTGTGTGTGTGTGTGTGAGTAGGCGAGAGAGAGAGAATTTATTTACAGCCTGTGTGTTGCCTCCTTTCAGTACTCAGTAATTGAACTGTTCAAGCATAAGAGGACAAAGCAGCAAGAACAAAGCAATTTTTTTGCCCTGACAATTATGTATGGAAGGGAATGTCCTCTGAAAACCACCAGGGAAAAAATCTTGGAAAAAGTATTACAAGTAACACGGACAAAAACAGCAAAAAAGAGTTTAGACTCTTTTTTTCATGAAGGACTTTTCATTTTATGGCAACTCATCTTTTATCTTTCACCTCTTTTAGTCAGAGTACACATGGTCTCCTTAAGTTTAGACTACATTTGAAAAATCAAGGTTGTTTTTTCAAAGTCAAATCAAACAATCACTGAATTGGCAGCATTTGCTTTTGATCAGCTTTAATAATCAAAGAGCTACAAAAGCATGTCCAGTATAATGAATATACAACTGAAAACATTAACAGGAGTCTAATATTGAAAACTTATCCCTCAGCAACATTGCAATCTAAATCTGAATCAACATGACACCAGACTGTCGTTCTAAATTCTTCCCATATTTCTATCTCCTCGATTTACCGCCTCCGTGCAGCAAACTCTGACTCCTTCACAGAGCTGTAGCACTTAAGACATGTGCCGTAAAGCTGATTGAAGATGCTGACACCGACTACAAAGATAATTACCACAGTGATGGTGCTGTCAGATGGCAGTGTGGGTGGTGCATAGCTGGGTTTGATCAATGCGCGGGGAGATGGTTCCACTCAATACAATAAGAGGCTCTTAGATGAGAATTATTGCACTTCAAAGGCTGAGGGGTTGGATGATTTATGACAATGAGCTGTTGTCATACGGGCCTTTTTGTATTACATTGCTGTCATGTGATATTTAACTCTTTTTAATTTACTGAGTGACCACCCAGTCTTTGTGATAGATGCTGCCTTTTTATGGGCATGTTTTGAAATGAATTTGCCCTCGTATAATTGGTATTCGTTTTCAGTGATTGAATGAGATTATGCTTGTCTCTGCTTCCAGCTGGTCCAAGGTCTGAATGTTGATCAAATGGACTAAAGTGTTTTTTTGTCTTTTTGTCTGGTATCTGTGCATCTCTCATCAGGGTCGTGGTGGTTTGGGCTCCATCTTTGTATGGGCCTCTGGAAATGGAGGGAGGGAGAAAGACAGCTGTAACTGTGATGGCTACACCAACAGTATCTACACTCTGTCCATTAGTAGCTCCACGCAGAGTGGCAACGTCCCCTGGTACAGCGAAGCCTGCTCCTCCACTCTGGCCACCACCTACAGCTCGGGGAACATCAACGAAAAGCAGATAGTGAGTCACATTTGGGCCCAGCGTGTTTGTTTTGTCCACGAAAATTGAGCGTCTGTATTTGTCTTAAACCCGGTATCATTAGTTTCAAGTTTACTCCATCCCCACATTTCGAAAGCAGTTGAAATGTTTGAAATGGCAGCTATCTGTGCAGGCTGCTAATTAATTTTTGTTCCTTTTATGGGAGCAGTCAGGTATTGTAATGAGTGCTGAACATTTAATACATGAGGCAATTAGTCAACAAAAGGTTTAGAACATTAAAGCTGGTCTGTGGAGTTGAAAACAAACAAAAGTTTTGTTTACAGTCAGCGTTACTCATCAGAACTCATTACATCTATCCTTGAGGTCTACCAGACAAGTTTCCCATTTTGTAGAACATTTTCAAAACAAGCTGTTCAAATCTTCACTTCACTTTCTCTCAATATCTGCTAACACCTGTATTTATTTATGACAACCATCTGTTTTTTACGTGACTGTCTGGGAAACCATTGAAAGCATGTGACCGTTTGCTTGTTGATTCTGGTGCATGTATAATTCTGGTGCAAATTGCACATGCAAGCAGTCATCAAAAAGCTCTGTGGTCTTACAAGAGGTCAAGTTTTAGAGAGTTGAAACTATTTTTCGAGAGAAAATTTTATCAGTCTGAGTCAGTTTTCTGTTTCCTTAAATCAGTTTATTATAGCAAAGATACATATGATTTATCAAATCTACAGTTAATAAGCTTGACTGAGTTGACTTATTGTCATACAGAAGAGGATATTTTTCCAGATTCTATTTGTCGAAATTAATAACAAACAATACTGGGAGACAGTGACAAATGAAGCATATTTGTGGAACGGTATGACAGTGACCCTCTTACTCCTCTACCTTTTCAAAAGCCCAAGTCATTCAGGTCAGAACCAAACAAGTGCAGAAGATACACAAACTCACCAACAGACCAGTGGAAAATAGAAAAGCTTTTCTTAAAAAAAGATAAGTAAATAAAAAAATAAAAGTTGAGACTACTTTTGAGTCCCAAGACAGCTTATAGAAGTTCACAAACTTCAGCAAAAGCATGAGTCTGAGAATATTTTGGCAGAGCCTGTGAGTAAAAAGTCTGAGTTTTTCAAGTTTTTGGTTTCAAAAAACTTCCTTGATCCAACAGTTTTATTTTGGAGGGCGAGCGAGCCTCCAATTAACTAAGATCAGATGCTTTTGTATTTCGTACAGAAAAGAAGAAGCTGGAATCTGCACAGTTTCTCATTTTTCTCCTAAAAGATGCTTTAAGATGTGAACAGAATTTTCAGAAAAGTTGCATATTAATTTTGGTTTGAAAGATTAATTAAGTACATGTCCCATCTCTGTGCATATGATGCTACTACAGAGTTCAGATCTGCTGCTATCATCAATACGTGCTCCACTCCTTCATTCTTTCTGCCTTTTCTTGTCTTTTCTTCTTCTATATTCATCCAGCCTTGGACCATTAAAGTTGTTATGAATTGCAAATGGCTCCTACTACATCTGGAAATATGTTGCTGCTTAACATTCACAACACATAAAACCACACATGCACATACACATACACACACACTAATAAACAGTCTTTCTCTCTCCAGCAGCCAGGCCGACTGGACAGACAGCTTATGACATCTCTGTGACATGTGCCTGGTCCCTTAATGCTTCACTGCTGTACTCATTTAATTGTGCTGTCACTCATAAAACCCGGGAATGAAGAGATGGAGTAAGAGAGAAGAGAGAGGGGTGGACCTCCAGGGGGTTAGGCAGCAGTGAATATCTTGTGTTTATTATGCCTATATTATCTTTCTCTTTCAATTTCAAGTAAGAAGGATATGGGAATCTCCTGAATGCATAATCGCACCATTACAGTCAGTTCTACCAGTGCATTTAATATTCTGTTTGGCCCGTTCAGAGACCAGTTCCTGGAGCGTGTGCACTGGTCAGCAGAAACAGAGGCTCTTTGATTTTAACTGCTTTTGTATCCGTGTTATTCAGTTACTGACACTGACCTCCCCTGCAGGATTACACCAGGGGTGACTTGAGGCTTTTCACAGGACAATGTTTTGTAACCTTTATCCTACCTGAGATGGGTTTTTTGCTGAGTACAAACATGCTGGTTCTGCATCACCTCACAATGTATTCATACAACTGCAGACATACACTCCAGAGATCTGCCCAGTACAACCACAATCCTCTGCTGTGGGTCACTGAGGAAGTCTCGTCTGAAAAGAATGATGCTCGCAGACAGCTCACTGGTAGCTGTAGAGAGAAAGGGGGAACATATGTTTTATGATTTCCCTGCTTTCATTTCCAGCTGGCCCCGAGGGTCATGCTTTTTGTTCCTGATACTTTAACCTCAAGGAGATTTCTGCCTCCTGCAAAAACATGTGATAAGGAAGAGAAGAAGCAAGTGTATTATCAGGTAGCAGAGTTCAGGTGACTTGTGATGTTTGCTTTTGAATGGAAAGGTATAAAAGCAGTTCTGATAAAAAATTGGGATGTTTGACTTCATGTGATGATAAACCAAAGTCATGGCAGTGAATTATAAAGGTCACAATCAGTTTATATTTGCTTTGCAGCAATAAATGGAGCACAGACCTAGAGACTGTGATGAGAAAACTTTCATAGGACATTTTTCTTCCTTTAGTTCTTTTTGAGCCTTTTTTAAACTCACCACGTTCATCCTCTCTAGGTGACTACAGACCTCAAATCAAAATGCACCGACTCCCACACAGGCACCTCTGCCTCTGCCCCGCTGGCTGCTGGGATCATTGCTCTCGCCCTGGAGGCCAAGTAAGTGCTTATCATCATTTCCCTGAGCCTTACCAAGACTCGCAATTATCTTTAGTTCTGTGCTTTCCTTCTTGTCCTCCCTATCCACGTATTTTTCTGACTTTTGCTGATTAAAATCCTTTTATCCCACGGAAATTTAAAGTGCTAAAAACACAGTTTGTGCCGAACAGCCTCAAGATTAGACTTACTATAATTATTCTGAGGGAAGTCAATGGTCAACCCTTGTAAACTAAAACATTCAGAGAGCTCATGCAATCACTTTTCTAGCTTGTGTGGTTAGAATTTTTAAAATGCAGATTGGTCATTTAGTGGTTAGTCTACTTTCTTTTAGCTCATACTCTCAGACAGATGATTTGAGATTGAACACACTTGTACAGAATCTGACTGAAATTGCTGGTGGTCTGATATTTTGCATTTATTCTGCTTGATTATCCCGTTTTATGAGTAACTTTTTGGCCCCTCTGCCTGGCAGATTTCTGCAGAGCATGTACAAAAAAAGCAGCACAGTTTGATGTAAGCACTAATCATTCCTATCCAGTCATGCAGCACTAATGGAGGGACAAACATGAACTGCAGAACTACTGAAAATGAGTAATTAGTTTTGTGGCAAAACAGAGTGAGGTGATGGAAAAGGAGCGCCATTAGGAACGGATTTGATGAGGAAATAATTGAGCAAAGTTAAAACATAATATGATTCATATAAAAAAATCGACAACAACATTTATACATTGAAAGTTAAATACAGTCATGACCTCATGTGACCCAGCTTGTGTGGATATTTCCTTTCATCTTGGATGGCTGCAGGCTAAAAAGATCACTTTGTCAGCTTTTGGTGCATGGAGAACATTGTGCCAAAGGGCAAAAATTGAATTCAAAAACATGTTTATTATAAATTTAGAGTAATGGAGGGACGTGTTACTGTTTCTTCATTATATTCTGTGTTTAATCAGCCTTCCCCCTGCGGGTCCACACTGCGAAGCGTATTGTCAGAGGCTTCTGTTTGATCTCTCGGAGTGCACTAACTTGATTTCAAAGTCATAGTCTCACCATTTGTGCCTGTGTGTGTGCTTCTGCTTTCATCTGCCTCTGCCTCTGTGTGTTCTGTGGTGTGTGTGTGTGTGTGTGTGTGTGTGTGTGTGTGTTTGCATATTCACACGTTCCAGTAAAAACCTTACCTGGAGGGACATGCAACATCTGGTTGTACGAACTTCTCGCCCTGCCCACCTGGTCACCACCGACTGGAGGACCAACGGGGTTGGCCGCAAAGGTACTGCAGCTCTTTTCAGGTTCTCCTCTGTGTTCTGCAGTTTTTGGAGGCTTTGAGGTTCATGGAAAAGTTGTGCATTTCATAAACTCTTGGAGGTTTAAGTCCCTAAGCTGGCCAAATGTGTTGCATCACAGCTTTAGATAAGAAGCACACTGCGAGATTGTCTACAAAGTCAGAGCAGGCAGAAAGAGGATGCTGCTCTCAGCAGGCTGACTTTCATATGTGTTTCTTCTCTTTTCACTGCAGTTAGTCATTCATATGGATACGGTCTGCTTGATGCCCATGCAATAGTCGAGCTGGCAACAGCCTGGACCAGTGTGGGGCCGCAGCGGAAATGTGTGATCACCATGGTCTGTGATCCAAGGTCAGTGCACTAAACACAAACACTCACACATACTGTTTATGCACAGCTTATTCAATCAAAGTCAAGACTGATAGGAAGTGTACTCACATATTAAAGTTATCACCTGTCTGAAATAATTGAGCCAAAACTAATTATGTCTAACAAGTGATTTGTTCAGATTAATTTGAATTCAACTCATGTAGACAAATTCTGAACTTCTCTGTTGAAGTAATGTTCAGTTCATTCAGAGGTGATGATGGCAAGCCACTGTTATTGTGACACTCCTGCCCCACAGCTTTTTTTTAACCCTCAAATCAAACATTCACACTCTCCCTCTTTCATGGTTTGCACTGATCTGTTTGACATAAACTACTCGGAGCAACTTTGTTCTGAGTGAGTGTCTTGTTTTGGGAACAGTGTCGTTGTAATACAAGTCACAGCTCTAATGCTCACTGTGGAGAAAAAATACACATACAATCAAATTAAAGCTACAACCAAATCAGAGTACATACCTTTGATGCTTGATTTATACAACCTCCACCTTCTAATACAAATATATAAAACCTGTGTGAATACAAAAATGATAAATAGATAGAGAAACACAGGAGAAACAAAGAAAGCTCCTCCTAATTGAAAGGAAAAACAAATTCACAGGAAAAGAACAGGATAGCACATAAACTAAGGAGGAAGAGAAGGGAGAAAAGTACAGAGAACTTCTGGATTAGGCTGTAATACTCAGGAGTGAAGGAGAGAAAGGTCCTGGGACAGCTGTTGGTCCAGGACAGAAAGGTCTGGGTAAACTAGAGGGCAATGGGGGGGGGGGGTAGTAGAAGACAGAAAGACAGAGGGAAGGATATAGCATCAATACAAGAATAAACAGAACAGATGCACAAGAAATGTATAATTTATAAAGCAGATTGTTTTGTTTTTGCTTTCACTCAGTCTGTGATTTAGCAGCCTGATGCAATATGAGAAACTGACATTAAACCAACCCCAAACAGACAATAGATGTAAAAGATGCTCAGGTTTGATTGAGCTGTGAAGCTTCACTGCAATGACACATGATGTCTGTATCTTCTGCTGTGTGTCTATATGTTGGCACCCAGGTGTGCGCATGCAGGCAGCTCAGCTCAGCTCCAGGTGAAGCTTTTAAAAAGTAGAAGCATAATTTATCATTTCTTGTGTTTCCTTCACTGTGAGGTTCTGCATTTCTCAGCCATTTTATCTCTTCCTCTCCTGGCATCGGAGTCTAAACGCATCCTGACATCTCCTCTTCATTATGCGCTCCCTGTCACTTCTCTCACCGCGTCTGAGCTTTCTCTCTCTTTTACCACAGCTGTGAGATGCTCAGAGCAGATGGTTTGAGCGTCTGGGAGCAGCAGTCAAGGCAGGTTATTCAATTTAGGTTTTTTAGGAGTTTAGCTGGCTCACTTATCCAGAATGACTCGAAATAAGTCAGCAGGTAGGTGTTCAGTGTCTCTTACTGTCTCTTACATTCAGTGATTAAATCACGACAGTTTTTATAAAAAGGACACACTTCTGGGAAACTGGCATTAAGACATAATAATGGCTATAATTACGATTCCCCCACGCACCCACTTATGCTTCTTTAACGGTTGGATGATAAATGTATGACTCTGGAGTTTTAAGTTTGAGGTTGTTTGTTAAAGAAAGGTTTCTTTATAGATTTCAGAGTGATTAGAGTTTGAAGGTTGCTGGTTTTAATTGTGTCTGAATTTGACATGGAGAACAGCTCCCACAAGAATATGTCTAACCACACAGCCAAACAGGCAAGATTTTTCTAACAAAGGTATTTCTTCACTGAGGTTACAACCTTGAATTTTACTCTGAGATGTGTGCACACAGTTCTGAAAGACTTCTTCTCAACAAACTTCATGTAAATTACCTCAGAAATTTCAGTATTATTTTGCACTGGAATGCGGCCTGAGTTGGGAGCTCAGGAACAGATTTAAGATTTAGAAAAACTCTGTCCTCTCTGAAGCACACTGAGCTTAACGGATGGCAGCGCCTCATGTTTGGTTGGCTGGCACAGTATTTTTGGTGTTCCTAAAAAGCTTTATTTGAACTAGACTAAATCCTTCTTTGTGTCTCCTAAGGATTATTGATGTAAACAGATTGAATTTCAAAATAATTTATTTAATTATTTCAGTTATGCTAAATGAGCGATCAGTTTTTCATCACAGATCTACAGGGAGCTGCAGCATACCAGAGAGGAAATGTAAGCAGAGAATAACATAAATCTATTCTCTGGGTTTGTGAAGCCGAGCAGCAGTGGTGTTGTCCATCATCACTGAGGTGTTTCCACCTGCAGCTGCTGCTGTAATGTTTACCAAAAAAAAGGGCCAAAGTTGTCATCTCTCTTTTGTTGGCCAGTTGCCCTCCACTGATTTTCTGCAGTGACTGAATGGCAGATTGCTGGTTCCAGGTTTGACTTTCTCTCTGTGTACTCATAAAACAGATGCCATGATTCAAGCAGTCCCACAAATTTAGTTTCACCCAGACCTGAAATCACTAACGCCTGTGCCGCAGCAGTCAACCGGCAATCATAAATCAACTCCAGCAGCCATTTGTATAAATTTCCATTCCCTTCTCCCAGGTTTTCTGTCTCTACCTAAATACATATTGTATTAGCTCAAACATGCAAATGTGGGATGCTGTGTTGCTGCCAATTTGCATCATAAAAATAATGTCGGCAGTGACTGTGTGACTGGTTGGCATCTAGAAACCTGCCACGGCGCATTAACCTTTAGACTGCATCCATGCTTTTCTGCTACAAAGGTCACAAGTGTTTATGTAGTCTTTTAAAGCATCATGAAAAATTTACCAGGATGAACCCAGAGGGATCGTGTCTTAAAACAGCGTGACTGTTTAGTGATCACACATCTTGTCTATAATTTGGGCACCTCAGTGTCACTAAAACCCTCCACCTTTCCCC
Source organism: Thalassoma bifasciatum (assembly GCA_008086565.1). Taxonomy (NCBI): domain Eukaryota; kingdom Metazoa; phylum Chordata; class Actinopteri; order Labriformes; family Labridae; genus Thalassoma; species Thalassoma bifasciatum. Next base: position 8,718 of record RPOG01000863.1, on the reverse strand, counting down.
AGTATTGTTGTGGATGCATGTAATCTCCTAAGCGGATTTGGGGGGGACTGAAAAAGGTGGATGCTGTATTTCCACAGAGGACGCTTGGTCTACAGGTTGTGTGACATTAATCCTGTTCAGGCCACAAACTCCTCACCCCACACAGCCGCACACACACCAGCCAGGAGCAAAAGTCACACTCCCACCGTTCTATAAAGTGTAGCTTATCCTGTACACAGAACAGGCTCACATCCTACACCAATGTACTCCTCTGTTCTCATGGGTTTGCTTTTCCACTTTTTTTTCACGACTGACAGAAACATCGGCAGCCATTTATCCATCAACAAGAGTGTGGATGCCTGCTTTGGGACAGACAGTCATGTGACCTCGCTGGAGCACGTCCAGGCCCGGCTCACCCTTTCCTACAACCGAAGAGGAAACCTGGCGATCCACCTCATTAGTCCTGCAGGCACACGCTCCACTCTGCTTCACCCCAGGTTCAAACACACGCAATTAGACACAGTGTATAAAAGCACGCAAACAGAATGAGGTAAACACAAACTGTTATCACAACTTCTTGTTCTCCTCCTCCTCCTCCTCCTGCAGGCCCCATGACTACTCCTCAGAGGGGTTTAATGACTGGGCGTTCATGACCACCCATTCCTGGGACGAAAAACCAAGTGGGGTGTGGACCCTGGAGATCGAGAACGTGGCTGGCGCCAGTGACTACGGTACAGCATCTTTGTTGTTTATTCATTCAGGAAGTTCATAACATGGCCATTCTTACATGTATTTTTCTGTTTTTGTTTGTTTGTTTGTTTGAAGAATTCAGGATGCCCAAGTTGATCAGTCCATATAAAATGGGGGCAAAGAAAAGCGACAAATCCTCGCAGTTTAAATGATGGGAACAGGAAATTTGGCACTCTAAATAATGAAATGATAACAAAAAATTGCTTCCAGTTATTATCCTATTCACTGGAGTAATTATAACCATTAACAAAGCACAGCAAACATCTTTAAAAAGCTTTTAAAATACAAATTGAAAGGATAAACTGAAACAGATCTGAGAACCAAACAAACACTAAAATACTCTCCTTTGAAGCTGGTTTTTAACAGGCTTTTTTGCAGACATCCATAAAAAAGAAACATGGCATCAAACAAAAAACATCAAAATTGAAAAAAGAAGAAAACCTTCACCAGCACCCACTCAATCCAGTTATTGTCCAGTGCCAATTCAAGGTGTCTGTACGCAGAATCTGTATATTATATCCATACATATATCTGATAATAGTGAGGGTAGAGACGCAGGTTGAAACAATTGTTCCTATTTGCATCAGCTGGATTTAAGCTGCAGTGGTTGAAATTGTACAGGTTTCATCAAAAAGACCCCACATGAATGTTATTCAGCATGTTTTGCTCTGTTGAGTTCAGTTTTCATGGTTTCTGGGTTCAGTGCCAGAAGATTAGAGCTCAAGCGGCTCCTTTATTGTGGAGCTTTTGAGCCTCTGCTCTTTTGTAGGGACTGTGAAGCTGAATCTGTGAAGCTCTGTGACAATCTACTTTCTTAAAACCTCAAGTGGGGCAAAGTTGTAAAGTATAGGGCTACAAATTAGATCTGGATTTTTATTATAAAAATAGGAGCATCTGTGATAAACAATATTTGTTGCACTAAATAGGAGCCGTTTTAAATGTAAACAAACAGTGCTTTTTACTCAGTGGATGAACACTTTACCTGTTGGATGGAGGGAATATTACACATTATGCAGGTCTGTTGGAGTGAGTAAATCCCTTTTGTTGTTTGCCCTTGGCTCATCCGAAACAACACGTCTGGTTTAAGCCCAGCACCACGCTCAGAGTTTAAGAAAGCCCCCGATAAGTCGTAATGGCTCCCTCCCTTGAAAGAAGTCATTTTCCAAAGTGGAACCTCTCACAAGGCCCCACACTTGAATGACTCTTCAGAGATGTTGGTTTCATAAAACTCCTATTAAGCACGGAGTAAAATCATGCTGTCTTTAAGTTGAGGCTCATTTCCTGCCACTTTATGCAGAAAATCTAAGAGCCCACGGTAAGAGAGGATACATTCGCTAAATCCACCCCAAGGAGCGCCGGAGCCTTAATGTTTTTGACAGCCCTACTTTAGTTTCTGGTTATTTCACTTTTTTCATCTCTATCTCTTATCTCTCTTCTCAGGCACATTAACCCAGTTCATCCTGGTGCTCTATGGCACCGGCTCAGCGTCCTCCAGTAACGGCAGCTGTAAGACCTTGGACCTGCGGCAGATATGCATCGGTAAGACGGATGTCAGATACTGTCACACCAGCTGAAGAATTGGAGGGTAGTCTGGCCATTGTTAGGATAAATTATTAAATATGATCTCATGTGAAATATTAACTCGTCACACTAACAGTGTGGGCAGACTTATTTGAAAGTCACTCAGTTATCTTGTTCAAAACCATCCAGTTTTGTCCCCTCAGCTTCAGAAACAATTTAAAATAAAAATCTAAGTGTAGATGAGATCAAATACAATTTCACTCCTGGTCCTTTTTTAATAATCTCATTTAAATTTTTATAGTGTCCATACTGCCCATTTTCTTCCTAACACAAATACTGCTATGGGCAAGGTCTTCAGATAGTCCTGACTGAGCTCTGGCACAGTGTGAGTCTACCTGCACATATGTAAAAGAGTGACAGTCTGACCCCTACAGGCGGTCAGAGGGAATTTCTCTGAGCCAACAGACAGTCAAACACAGCAGTTGCTCCCAATGTGGGAGCTCAGGGTGTTTGCAGAACTTCTACTGATCTGAGGCTATTAGGATGTTAAAATTGTATTTGTGTATGTTGAAAACAAAACAAAACAAAAACATGTTGACACAATAAATGTAATAGAAGTCTGTATAAACCCATTTAAAAATATATTTTTGTCAATATTTTACAAAAAAAGACACTGTTGAATAACCACACCTTTGTAACCTCTGAGCCTCTGTGACTATGGAAAGTGTGAGTGACATTAGAGATGAGGACAGACTCGAAGGGCACTGTTGTCGCATTACCCACAGATCTTCTTTGCGTTTCTTTGCAGTGGTTGTGACGTTATTTTTCCTGACTCTCCGACCACTGACAGAATGTGCTCACCTGTGTGTGCATGTGTGCGAGTGTGTATGCATCGGGGCGGAACTTTGCCACGTGTAATACAGAGAGCAGAGTTGTGAAAGCCCGACATTCTGAAATGACATCCTGTCATGTAAATAAGATAAATAACAAAAGGCTATTTAGTTTGTCAAATACAGGAACAAGGTATAGAACTAATCTAGGAGAGTGGTAACCTTGACTTTCTTCTGCCTCTGTGAGCGTTTGTGTGGGTTGGTGGGGGTTCTGGATATATCAGGGGTTGATTATGTTTCATTATCTTGTACTTTATTATCATGAGATGATGAGGTGTCATAGCTTACTCAGGTCTGGATGAAAAGTGTAGTTGTCTGTGTTTTCCAACAAGCTGACAAAACCCTGCAGTGTCTTAGATTTCTTTTTTTCAGCTCTGTTACCCGCAGTCTGTTAATTGCCTCTAAAGGCAATGGTCTGCATCTGGACCTGCTGCATATGGAAAAGGGCCGTGTTGACTTAAAGATGCTGTGCTCAACTTCAAAATTTTTAAGCTTTTCACCATCTTTATTTTTTCTTGGCAAAAGTAGTTCTAACTAAAGTGAAAATGGCCAAAGTTTTTCTCATATCAACACAACATGAGGCTCACTCTGGATTAACAAAGTTTAAAGAAAACTCAGACACAGGATGTACGACCATGTGAACTGTGCTCTCTGAAACTGTGCAGGATTCCTGCTTCTCTCTTTTTGTTTGATTCATGGGGAAAGTGCAGCTCCTGATGTCAGTTTTGTTTCTCTATATTACAGAGTGCGACACTGGGTACTACCTCTTCCAGCAGGGCTGTGTTAAAGTATGCCCACCAGGCTTCTCGGTGGGCTCCCAGCCCCTCAACTACACCGTGGGTAACTCCATACCACCAGCGGCCGTCCCTGCCTGCCTGCCCTGCCAGTCACCCTGCCTGACATGCAGCAGCCTCAGCAGTCAAGCCTGCCTGTCCTGCCCCCCTCACAGCTCACTGGACCCCATCTCCGGCACTTGCCTTCACCTCAACCAGTTCATGCGCGAGTCCCCTGGCAGTTTTATGGTGGGCCACGGAGACCCTGAATCGCAGCTCAGCTCCCGGCTGCCCATCACCATCGCTGTGCTCAGCTGCGTGGCCATCATCGCCACCTTTGCTGGCGTCTTCCTGCTGCTGCAGCTGCGCTCCGGTGCGCTAATCAAGCTGCCCTCCCTGGAGGCCGGCAGCAGCCTCGGGGGGAGCTTCAGCCTTGGGGGGAACAGGGTAGTGTCGTATCGTGGCATCCCAACAGTGTGGGGGGATGACGGGGTGAACACAGACTCCGATAACGAAGAGTTTGACGTCCACAATGAGAGGACTGCCTTTATCAAAACACAAAGTGCTCTTTAATGCCTCCATCACATCCCTCCTCCCCTTCTGCTTTTACAACCCCCCACTCCCTCTTTGGTCTAATGATTCAGGGCTGTGGTAACTGTCCCTTCACAGTCTTCTCTGGTTTTATCTCTCATCCTTTCTTCCTCTGTCTTTGTCTTACTGGGTTTTTGTTTGAGTCCTGCTTCAGGATCTCGACTTCCACTCTGCAGTGGGAGATCCGGCGGGAAGCAGCTGTCTCTCAGAGCTCGGGATGGCCTCAGCTTTGCTCCGTTCACACTCGGGCGCACTTCTATTAAACTGGCTCACTCCCTCCTCTTGCCCTCAATCACTAACAGAGTCTGTCTGTGCAGAGTCCATTTTCCCCTCCAGCTCCATCTCCTTTTTTGTTACAGTAAACAACTGATTATTATTTGCTTTCCTCTCTTTTATTCCTCTTTCCATCAGTCTCAGTGCAGTAGCCAGATGAGATTGAATGTGAGGAGAAGAGTGTGTGCGCGCATAAATGCCTGTTTGTGTGAATGTGCGGGTGAGTGTGTAAATCTGATGCAGTTTAATGCCCTTTATGGAGAAGCAAAAGCTGGTCCTGTCACATTTAATACAGAAGTGATAACAAAGACTTGTAATATGAGGCATTAAATCGGATTAGGAAACACTGATTCTCTCAAGTGTCATTTAGTGACATTAATGTCCAAAATCTGTCCTAGAATGCTCCATTTATTCATAGCTATTTACATTTTCAGAGTGCAGTTTTGAAAAATACACAAATCAAAAGCATTGAAGTTGTCAGAGAAATGTCCAGACGTTAATGGTTTCTAATAATCTGTCACTGAAACAGTCTGGGAGCTTTCTGAATATCCACTCTTCTCCCTTTCATGATGAGATGTTTCATATTTACTCAAAAACAAAAATCCATCTCTTACACAGTCTGTTTTAAATCTGTATTGTTATTGATCTTTGCATGATGGGGGCTTCTGTTCTCCTGTTGTGCACACAATCTGCAAAGATCTCTCTCAGCTCTGGCTGAAAGAACGATGAGTCACACAGCTAACAAAGCTTCCTCCAGCCTTTTGGGATTTAAGACGGACTCTGGGAATCTATAAATTCCTCTGCACTCATAACCTCCAAACCATCACAGGAGGATGGCTAAAGAAATAAAAAAAAACAGATAAATTTGAAGGAGAAAGGGGCTACTCCATCAACCCCGAGGCACTAACCTTCTGGGGATATTTAATTTTGTGTGTGAAGTGCTCACATCCCACAGCTGGAGAGAAGCATCTGAGTTCTTGAGATGGGACGACGAACAACAATGTGACAGAGCAGATCGAGAGCTTGTTTTTAAACAGCTGTGTAGGTACTGTGGCAGATTTCTTAACTGAGCAAACACAGGAACAACAAATCGATGTGCTCCCTTTTTTTGTCAGAGCAAATTAGCACTGCAAGAGCTCATTACACATGCCTCATATCATTAAAAATTAGTATCAGCATCTGAAAAAAGAAAAGCTGGTCTATCCTCTAAGTAGGGGTTTCCTGTTCTTGAATATTCTTTAGACACCAGACCTCACTCTCTCTAGTGTCTCTGCACTTTCCCTCCAGTCTTCTTCTAATCTGAATTTCAGATTACGTCTTCAGCGTACTCGCCAATTAATTATATTCAGATTGAATCTGCAGCAACTATTTATTCAGAGAGATTTTAATCTTACCTTTAGGGTAGATTGTTTTAAAGTGATTTTTCTCCTGGGCTGGTTATTGTCTCACAAGCCTGCATCTTGTCATTCAGTATAGAGTAGATATTTGGTCCATTGATCCCTCTGTCTTCTTTTTTTCTACGACATTGATTTTTTTTTCTTTTAATTTCCAATCCTAAAACAATGGCGCTTGCTGAGAGAGGTTGTCATGGTGATGACGTGCATACAAATCTGCAGCTGCTCATCCTTTTATCTACCTCTCATATCATTCAGCAAGAGTTCATGTGCTGTAATAGGAGCTGTTAAATGATTATTGAGGGCGTCTGTTGTGTGGGTCACGTATTAAAACGCTTCTTGTGAAAGATTTAGGAGGGTCCGTATGTGAGTTAAATTTATGTTTAGGAGTGAAATAAGCAACTGCATTTCTTAAACTGTTTAGCTGCTGTGTAAATTCTCAACCCCTGAACCTCGTATCGCCCCTCGAATTTATCGTCTTTAGGATCAGCATTCATGAGCTGTCACACCTGGGCTTTAAAACTTGGTGTTGGAAATAAATGTGTTAAAGGATCCCTAGATCTCATTGGCACCTGAGTGCTAAATCTACTAAAAATTATGGGGTCCTTGTTTGTACTCATTTTGGAGCTTAGCAACACCATCTGCAAAGATTTTTTTGATATTAAGTTACTGACAATCAATCTGTAACCTGGAATCAAGGCCAGGAAAGGTGCACAGGCACACAAAAACACAATATAATTAAATAACTGGTGTTTTAAATTTAGCCCTCTTATGAGGTATTTCTCATGAATATCAGCTTGATCAAAAATTTGTGTTAACCAAAAAGAGAAAAATGACAAAAAAAAGAAGATATCATAACCGATGAAAATAGGGTTTCCATCTTATTCCAGCCAAAACCCTCTTCTGAAACATGGAGAGGGATTTGTATGAATGCACAGAGCTAAGAAGCTTGATTCATCTTAGCCGGCTGGTGCAGGTGCAGCAGATTTGGCTTATTGCAGCAGTTTCACGGAAAGAACTGAACTGTTTTACAAACCCAGCCGAGAGCGTGGATTTTAGAGCAAGTGCCCTCTTAAGTAGTGAAGCTAAAGTGGCTGCAGAATAATGAGTGTGTGCTGCATTGCTCTGTGTGATGTACATTAGTGCCTACTGCCATTTAGGCTGTTATTAGCTCCAGTTTAAGGAGGATGATAATCTACAAAATGTAATAAGTACAGCCTCAGACTTGAGCCACAGACTCCTTATCGACTTCCCTGCGTGGTGTTAAGTATGTAAACAACAGATTAGGGGCTAATACGGCACTGAAATTGCTTCCATAAACTTAAATTCGGCACGCTTAGTTAGCTTTTTTAATCAGAAGTCATGTGGAACTCTTTTTGATTCGTCTATTTATGCCTAGTTTTCAGTTGTCCATCTTCCCTTCCAGAAGATCCACACTGCTTCCAGAAAGGCACAAGCTGCCCGTAAAGTGAAACACTTCAGGGGTGTTTGTACAACTTTCTGTTGCCCCTTCAGTGTGCACACAAAATGATTTATTCATTTTGTCTTCATGTTGTATCCACTACAGCCTGAAAACTCAAAAGTTTGTACTGATTAACTCTGAGCTTTGTGCATTCAAGTGTTCAACTTTTAAGGAAAGCATGAATGCAGGCTGCATTAAGTAGCTCATACTTCCACAGCACAGTGAGCTGCTGAAAACCATTAGCAGCAGACTCACTCTTTCACTGCAAAGACGCAGTGACAAAAACCACACACTAAATAAAGAGGAGAGACTTTAAATGTGCCAGATAGCAGCTCATAATGAAAATGCTACCACTTAACTGGCACCAAAATGTGAAGCCTCTTTGTGAAAGTAACGAGAACATTGCTAAAAAAAACTCTGAAAATTGTCTCCTCTGATGATAAAGATAAGTTGCTTGTGGGGAGGGCAGAGGCCTTTTCTTTATACAGCTGAATTATTTAAAGCTTGATGTTGCTTCATTCCTGCCTTAGGACGTAGTTTGAAGTGATCAATATGAAGTTGGATGGAGTAAATAGGAGCAATATCTTTGGAATAACCAAAGACAATCATTTTAATGCTGTCTGTTTAGCGTTACGACATGTTGCTTTCAGGTTTCACAGTCCATTGAGCCCTTCACTGAGTGTTTTGTTGACATGACTCTGTCATCTTTGCCTTTTTTTTGAAGTCCTGCAGCGACAGCCTGTATGTTCAGCAGCAGTGGAGGGGGGAGGTAGAATGTATCCCATCTCCATTAACTTAAGGGCTGAATCAGATCTGCGTGTGCACATGCTTGTTTGTGTATAAATGAAACACTTTGATGGTGTGGGCGAGGGCAGTCAGACTCCGACGACCTCCTCGCGCCTCTCGTTGAGGTTCCTGGCCTGTGGCTGCACACAGTACCTTACAGATTTGTGACCTATGAATAATGTACAAGAATGACTATCTTACATGGGACAAAACTCTAAAATAAGGCCTATTTTTGTACTATATGAATGGTGCAGTGTAATTTTCTTGTAATTTAAAGATTTTTTGCTCTTGTTTTTTTT